>DWUF010000001.1:0-26302 GCA_018237025.1 Emesis russula
GCTATTAAAAATGTCAAATGATGCAATTTTTTTGTAAGTGAATTTTGTGCATATTTTGAACATGGAAATACATAGATCCCAAAAATTGAGAATAGTGCTTAGTGTTTCGTTCTAAATTTAGAAATACAGAAGTTTATCAGTTTGAATACTGTAATAGTTCCAGACAGTCTGTATTTCCGTAATATTTTCTATGCAAAGAATCAAATCTGTCAGTTATCGTCGGTTTTAAACAGTAGCAGTATTGTCATGATATCATGGGGCTTACTCGTCCACAAAATTTCATGATTTACTTTAATTAATTTGTTTTCAAAGTTTTAGTTTTATTCGTTTTAAATTTTGAATATAAAAATATATTGAAGATTCCAAATATCACTACAATAAGAAATATATTGTAGAGTCCAAATAGCACTACTGTAAGCCGGAGAGGCAAATAAAAATACAAGATATATATTACATCTGCAAAGAGACTGCTAACTCGTAATATATGAAACCTAGTCTTTTGTAGGCTTTCGCAACTGCTTTGTCAATGTGTTCGAAAAATATTAGTTTCATATCAAGTGTAGCACCTGAATCTACTTAACTTTTTTACTCTGTAAGAATGCATTGTCTTTTCATGATTCACAAGACTAAGTTAAAAATAGGTCGTAGACCATGGCAACATTTACGGTGGGAAGATGCCCAAACATTTCATGTTTATTTTTAAATCTAGCTCAATCTGGGCGCAACAAGTCGGAGTCTGCGCGCCTTCCTTAACTGCCATACCATACCGCTGTAATAAGTAAGCTGTACAAGATATTTTTAAAATTTTTAACAATCTTGTTTTTATTATAAATTACAAAAAATACATATTCAGATGGAGTTTTACCAAGTGCCAACGATATTCAGTATTGACTGTACAAGATATATCGCGGATAAATAGACATTAGGCATACTATAAAAAGGATTTTCTGAAGATAAATCTTAGTCATTTAAACATGTAAAAGTTTCTAAATCATATCTTATTTGTTTATCTCTTTAATTATTTTTAATCATATTTCAGATTAATTCAGAGATTGTATCGAATTGCTTCGTACGCGGTAAATTATTATAAAATTTTCTTGCGGCAGTCTGTAAAATTATACATGTAATGTTGCAATGTAATGTTGTAAGCACCTTTGGTGTCTATGGTTGTCGGTTATTTCTTTCCATCAGGAGAGCCATCTATTTCCTTGTTTCCTATCTTGAGATATTAAAAAAGACACAATAACGCTATTTTCAAACACAATATAAACACTTAATCGGAGCCAGCTAGTAATATAATTCAAGTACATAAATTTATTGACGTTTTCAGTATGTGGTGGGTAGAAGCCCAGACATTGCGCGTTTATTTTTAAACCTTGCTCAATCTAGGAGCAACAGGTCGGAGTCTGCGCACCATCCCTAGCAACGGTACCACTGTAATCATAACGAGATACTTCGTCGATAAACAAACATTGATTATAGAGTGATATTAATTAATAATTTTATACATACGTTCGATATATCTGTAGATAAATGATTTTTGGTAAAGTGCATATTTTATTGTTTTTCCTTTTTAGTTATTACCGGAATTATAGTCGGACTTCAAATAAATTAAATACGTGTCGAGTTGCATCAAACGCGATAAATCATGGTAGGTGCGTTGGTTGCATCGGACCTGCGCCTTGCATTTCCCGGGGCATTATTGATGTGCTCCAACACCCACCTATAACATTTATGCCGGAATCTAAAGCTCATCTATTACATCATTTTGTTGATAGCAGTCCTAGGAGCCTTTCATGTTCCAGGACTCTTAGTAATTTTTCTATTTAATTACTGAGTAAGTCACTTCTCATTAATTTCAATTTATAATGTGTGTTGTAATAGGAAAATATTTGTTGGAATTTTTATTCCTGATATTATTTTTATACAGCGAATTATAGCCCGGAATTAGCAATTACTCACTCTGCGAAATATAATTGTAGTGGCAAAAGTGAAGTATTTTTAAATTCAATTAAATTTATAATAATGTTTTTTTTTCAAATATTTCAATATTTAGGCACATGTTATTTTTTTTATATCTAAATTAATGAATTCTTAATGTGCCAACTTATTTTTGTGCTTTGTTGGTTTTGTGTCTTAATCTTAAAAGTGCGTGTGAACTTTAACAACATAATTAGATTATGAGGTATAACGCATAATACAAATAAAACGAATAGCCACATATCATAGAAAGCAAAATGAATTAAAGTTGAACAAGGCATTGTGAAGTTGAATGACGTCAAATAAAACAAAGTGAGTTGAACCGAGAAATTGTAAATAGGAGTGAAGTGAAACTAAACATACTGGAATGAAGTGAATACAAAGCAGAATTAATTAAAGTGCAATAAAGAAAGGCGAAGTTAATTAATCTGAAATAAAATAAAGTGACTTGGACTGAGTGGTAGTAAGGAGTAGTGATGTGAAGTGAAACTAAACGTACTGGAATTAAGTGAATATAAAGCAGAATGAATTTAAGTGCAATAAAGAAAGGCGAAGTTAATTAATGTAAAATAAAATAAATTGACTTGGACTGAGTGGTAGTAAGGAGTAGTGATGTGAAGTGAAACTAAATGTACTGGAATTAAGTTAAAATATAGAAGAATGAATTAAAGTACAACAAATAAAGGCGACGTTAATTAATGTAAAATAAAATAAAGTGACTTGGACTGAGTGGTAGTAAGGAGTAGTGATGTGAAGTGAAACTAAATGTACTGGAATTAAATAAAGCTGAATATCATTATAATTTATATCAATAATTTTGAAGTTCTGTTAATTTATCTATGTTATTATAAAGTCCACAGCTCTTAATAAATAATACCAGACTTTAAAAAATCTTTAGAGTTCAAAAATGTTTATTATCGGCTTCGCTTCTAGTCATTATAAATGGGTACTGTACCGTAGAGGAATAATTCATGTACCATTCTGCTAAACAGTCCATAAATAGTGAACGATTAGCTGTACATGACACCACTATCCTGCCTACTAGATGTAGAATTCTGCAATATTTTGCCAAGGTTTTGTTACCACGACCTTACCTATGCCTCCCAGTCACGTCACGCGTCAATACTTCTCTTTGTCGTGTTCCGATTTGGAGGTTAAAATAGCCGAAGAAATATTATCATCTCAGTTATATTACTATAGTACTATACCGCTCATTGATATCTGTAGGCAATGGTTGTCCCTTTCCATTAGAAGAGCAATCTGTTTGTTTGTAATTTCAGTAAATAAAAATATACCTATATATTCGGAGTGCTGAACAGAAATGCAATTATTATACCAACGATTATACAACAATATTTACTCTCATGATGTAATAAAGACCCTGAATATCTTGCAAACCTGTCAAATATTGAGATTCAAGCATTTTATGGCATCTAGAAAAACTTATTTTAAACGAATCACCTTAAATCCCGCGCTAAAACATTGATGCGAACATTATAAAAACTCTAAATTAAATATTCTACTAACCCCTAACACATTACTTCATTGTGATACTTTTTTGTTTGATGAGTATTATTTGCTGAGCCAAATTTGAAAAGAGCTAATAAAATTCGAATGGGAACACAACAGTATCAGGTCAAGGTTAACGCGTAATTGCTATATAAAATTTCGTATCAAGTCTATACAAGTTGTTCAATTCCTTTCATCTAATAGAAAAGAATTGACGATCTTGAAATGAACAGGTTTTATTGTTTAACTCAATAAAATCTATTCAGTTATTTCAAGATTATTTCAGAGCTAATAACCATCTTAGTCGATAGGGCTTTTGATGAAAAAACTGCTAACAAATCGAATCATTTGTTTGAGAAATACACGTGACAGCGTAGTTACCAAAGTAATAATTCACTTTCGACAGATACACTTTTAACATCCCTCCTTTTTCGTCGAGAATTAAAAATAGAATTAAAAATATTTTTTCTCACAGTTCGTTGTGGGGCCATCAGTACGTAACCGGCGGAGCGGGCGAGGGTGAACAGCGTCTGCAGCCTTCAGGCCTAGTCCCCAACCGACAAATGATCAAGACCGATGCAGTCCTTCCAGCCTATTGTAACCCACCAAACCCCTGCCCTTTCTAGGTATACTGGTAAGTAAAAATTTTAAATTACAAAAAAAATATTGTACCTGGTCTATGGAAAAGTCTTGAGAAAAGACATATACGTATATTAACATAAACCATAAACATGTTCCATTTATCCCGTTTTGATCCAAGCCTCTTTTTAAGATTAGATCTGCTGTCATGCCAGGCAGTTAGTAAAAGGCAAACGTTTAGCTATACAGTCATAGCTACTAGATAGTAGAGTTCTGCAATACCTCGTGAATTGACATCTAAAACTATTAAAAACGCTTGCTTATAAGTAGTACAAAGCATTCAAAAATGGACGAGATTGGATGGAAGAAATGCCTCTTTTTGGTAGGCCATCAACATCTTCAAGTAAAATTAACATCACAAAAGTGAAAGAAATAGTGAGTGAAAATCTTGATTCCCGTTTAAGAGAGATAACTGCTGAATTTTCTGTCTCAAGAGTTGATTATTTAAAATGGTATGGCCATTTTAAATAATCACTTGGATAAAATACATGTTGCCGCTCAGCTAGTAACAAATGACCTGATTTTGAATCGCCAAGGACATACTAGAACAAATCAATTCCAACTCAACATTCATGAAACATGCGTTTACTTACATTTAGTGTTAATGGTGATGAGACGAATTTGACACGCAAAGTTTTCAAACTTGTCAACAAGGAGTGACGCGTTACAACCAAGTTAAAACCTAAAAAACCATGCCAAAGCCAAAAATCAAAGCCGAGATCAAAAGACAAAATCATGATGACTACTTTCTTGGCGTACCGCGGTATTGTGCACTCGGAATTCTTGCCAAAAATACAAGGTTCAAAATCACAATCTTGGTCAAACGGTAAATAGAAAATATAATTGGGTCCGACTTCTTTCTTTTTCCTAAACTCAAATAACCACTTAATTAGAGCGCTATACGGCGTTTAAGAAAACAAATTCGACGAAAAAAGGCTTTTGTGGAAAGAAATATACTTGGCTTTTACACCACAAGGTTGTTAACGAATTTTCAACAAAAACTCGATTAATACCATAAAGCACCACCTTATGGACCAGTTATGGCTCCAGCCGATTTCATTCTTTTTCCTAAACTCAAATTATTACTTCGTGTCATCCGCTTTCATTTGGTAGGAGACATAAAGGAGATTGCGCGCCGAAAACTGAACTCAGTTTAAGAAAAAGCGTTTAAAAATGTTTTGATGATTGGATTATTCGTTGGCGAAACTGTTTCGTTTTTGAAGGGGCATACTTTGCTAGCGATAAAATAAATTTGGCTAAATAACTAAAATTATGTATTGTTGATCTTCTCACGATTCGATCGTCCTTTCTTGAGAGAGTAGTATATCATCATTATCAATTACGGGGTCCCATGTTCGCTTACTGGTTGGACCAAAAAGTGTAATTGAGGTTATTTATGGATTTTTCTTAAGAATCGAAAACTCAGCAGTATAACTCAGCAGCTCAGCAGTATTTAGAATATTAACACCCCATGCTCCAGATGATTACGTAAAACTTTTAATCCTAGTTATCAGATAAGTAAATATAGCAATGGTTATCACCACCTCATCAACCGATAAACCGAACGTTTTTAAACATTTCGGTTCACCAAAAGTGGTAAACCGAAAAGTTAAAAACCGACACTTATTTCCATTTATACTTTAAAATAATAATTATTTTGTCACCACAAAAGTACAATACACATTTTTTAAATGTTTTTCATAAATTTTACTGGGTGGTAGAGTCTCGCAATGACTCGCCCGGATTTGAAAGCTATTCCTGTCACAATAGCGTCAGTGCTTGCCACTGTCGTGTTCCGGTTTGGAGGGTAGGATAGCCGGTAAACTTATTTACGCAAGAGACTTACCATCCTAGCCTCAGGTTGACAACGCACCATTACCACCTTAAGAAGTATATTTTTCCCATCAGAAAATGCGTCGACTTGTTTGCCTTCCGATATCATATAAAAAAAAATGTAACCAGCTGTTTTTTCTGTAGGAAATTGATGTTTAAACTAGGCAGGATATAAGTAACAGAATATTTTTAACACAGAAGACCAAGGATGTATTATCGAATTCGAGAACACCGCCGCCTTTAGCCGAGAGTTTTAACTGGAGCAGCACTGCATGTGCGATGGTGAGCACATGTTCACTTGCCCTTCGGATACCACCGCGGAACTAGACATGAGGTTTGCAGACCACCACAAGAACCTTGTCGCCAAGAAATTTATACCAGACGTTAGTATGTCTTATCTCTTCATCAATTAATTTATCTTAGATTACTTCTTTCTGAGTTTAATTAATATTTTCTTAATTTTTTTCTTCTAACTTTCATGATTTTAACACCAACCAATCTTTTTAGTCGAAACAACAAAACGCTATCTTCTGACGTTGTATCAAAGCTATGTAATTATGATCACAACATAGGTACTGAGCCTGATGGAATTCCTACGTTTCTTGTAAAAGAAATATTAGTACTACTAGCTTACAATACAAAGAGTATGTAAAGGTTATTCAACCATCATTTATGTTAGACCACAATTTATTTTACTTCAAAATGGCAAATCAATCTCCATCATAATGATTTTTGCAAACATTTCTATGCTTTTATAATACATACATACTTATTTACATACGTACATATTTTTGTCTATGTTTCCAAGAAAAGTCTTTGATATATAAACAAGTCATTTCTTACATCGTGATTTCCAAAATTAATGCAAGAGACTATCACAGTGCTCGTATAGAAAGAAATGATTTAAATTGCATTAGGAAAATTAAAAATTACTAGAATATTTTCAAAATTCGAATTACGAAAACATTTGAAAAATTTTAAATAAAAATTAAAAATACTGTTAGTAAATATGTGTTCCCTTTAACACCCACAAATGCGATGTGAATAATCTGACTACGTTTGATAGAATATATGACTTTTATAAGCATTATCTACACAATTTGTAGGTCGTCAATTTTCTTGAGCAATTTATGATGGCCATTAAAATATTCATTTTGGAGACAAGAGGCTGGAAAACACTTAATCATTACTAAAATTAGGAATAAGGAACTAGTTATTTTCCTACTAGTTTTTGTAATTTTTGTTACGTCTACAAAGTAATAAATCGTTTATAAAGTCTTAATAAAAAAACTTTTAAAACCATTATCTTTACAAAGTATAGCTAATATCGCTAATAAAAGAATCAATTTTTCTGAAAAATCTTTGTGACGAATTTAAATAATCTTTTTAATTAAGATCTTTGTAGGCTTTATGGGGAAGGCGTATGTCAAGCAGTTAAAATAATGTTAATAAAAAAAAATATTCTAACACGCTTTTGTACTTTTTTCATTAACGTCTATAAAAGAAAATAATCGCTCTTTTTGTTAAATTCTAGGTAGAAAATCCTTACCTTCTTGGTGACCGCCTCCCTATAGCAGCTAAAAAAGGTATTGATGTTAATGTTTACTAAAATATCTGTCATATGATTACTAAATAACGTTTATTCTTATTTGCTTTATTCATTTACAAATGTTGACTAAAGTTTTTTTTTTCTAAAATGCGAAAAGTTTTTTGTTAATAAGAAATGCATTAACTTCTTCTGCCATTTACACATAGAAGAACTCTGGATATGGACGTTTATTTGCCGAATAGACCGTGTACTACCATGCCATTTTTTTGCTAGTTTAACCAATTTCCTTGAAAAGAAACAAAATTTACTAAATTCATTATATTACGATTTAAATCGTACTTTGTAATAATCACATATGATTAAAATAAATAAGAATAAACGTATAATATAACATTATAATGTATTTTATGTGTTACCATTAAGTTACCTGGATGTTTGTGTTACTAATTATTAATAAAACTTAGTTATTTTTTATATAAATATCGCTATTAACCATATTAATTCATATAAATATAAAAATAATATTAATTTATTATGAAAATTAATTATAGACATGTTACTAAAATCTTATGCATGGAATTTAGCAAATCGTTGTCTTAACATACATTTGGCAGCTTAATTATTAATTATCACCTCGGAATATTAATATTAACAGTCAATAACATATTACTAATGTCATGAAAATGTGTGCATAATAAAATATAATAGACTAAAATTAATTTTATTTAAAATATTGATATTATATAAAAAATAGCAAAGTTTCCGTATTTATTGCAACCTCATATCGATCGGCCTGGAAAGTTGACAGGAACTTTAGTTAAAAATATTAAGGCTACCTTATAAAGGTACCAATTATACTTTTCTTCTTCTATATGATAGAATACTAATCTTAGATATAATATGCCATTCGATTTGAAAACTTTAGACATAAGTAATTAGGATTTGGATAAAAATAAGCATTTGTTAAAAATACAATTACTTATATACACGGAACATTCTAAATACAAACTGCAATGTAGGTAACTTTATTAGAATAATTAATTTTATAATAACATATCGATAGATTGTTTTTATTTTACAATAATTAAAAAAAATGCAAAATGAGTTTAATTTGGTCACGAAGCATTCATTCAGCAAGCATACATCTTTAATATTTTCTATTTTAGTCTAATATTTGGTAAAATGTAGTAAAAACAGTGTAAAATTATAATTGCTGAAAACTGTTTACTAAATGAACGTTTTGCGGAATATTCAAAACAACGCGCAGAAATTCATTGGAAATTGGAAAACAGCGAGTACGAGTACAGATCTCCAAAGAGTAAACACAAATAATTCTATGTCTACATAAATATTCATTAATTACCTTTTAATTAATAACATAAGCTAATTCTTCATTTGTACTAATTGACTTCATTTTCTTAAAATTATCGATTATAATGTAATTGAAAATTTATTTCATATAAATTTTTTTCTTTTATATAAAACTACAGAAAGGAATAAATGTTTTTATTTTTTTATTTTAATGCGTACATTGCAGTTGATCATGAATCTTTCCAAACCTTAATCTATCCAATCTGGTCTTAGACAAAAATAAAACTAATTTTTCTAAAGTATCACCAGAAAATATTGTCATAAATTTATTTTTATAAACTATTATATATTGATATCTTTTGGAGGACCTGTTTATTTTTAATTGTTTACCATTTATATCACTTACACCATTTTCTAATGACGTTTATTAGGAGTTATCTTAGAATCTTATTATAAGATGTACATATATTAAATGGGAGCCTAAAGCCACTAATACTGTATATTTGAAGTAGTCCTATGAATATGTGACAAAAATGTAGTATAGTTTGTGAGAAATCTCACGTCATTATTTAGAATGTGAGATACGTTAAATTTAGGACCTTTATCTATCATGCATACATTCTCATACATTTATATCATCGTAACCTTAATAAAATAAGCTTTTTGATAACGTATTAAACTAAAGTCATTAACATAAAGACACATCAATCGTTTAGATTATATTTTTATCGTAAACATCAACGCTGTGAATACTTTTAGATGTAATATGATATAAATTGCCTAAATCAAACATCTACTAGAACATCATCTAACATATTTATTATAAAATATTAATGGTGTTTAGGCGATGATATGGTAAGTATATCTAAATTTAATTCTATTTATTTTACAGGTTTAATTCTTATTATTTGACATTGGATTTCACTATTTGATATAACATTTTAAATCGTAAACCTTGCATAAATTTATTTTTAAATAATTCTGATCAACAACGTCTCTTCTAAGCTTTGTCATTCAAAATCTTACGTATATAACACAAATTCGAGGTCAGTTTATGCTTTTGAAGCGCTAAAAATTAGTACGTATTACAACAATTAGTACTATATCTTATAAATAAAGCTTAAGATCTAGTTTTACAAAAATGATGATAAATATAGAATTAAATGCTCTTGCTAAGTCAAACGTAGGCCATTTTAGAAACTGTAGCCAACATTCAATGTCTGTTTATGTTCGAGATGGTTATGGAATATCTGGGTGGGTAAATAAAAGTTGAGCTAATGAACTCCTTTCTCTACCATTTTCGAAAGGTAAGTACACGGTGCTAAAATTAAGGTCACTTTATCTGTCACCATTTTTGTAAAGTTTAAATTTCTAGCTGATAGATTTAAGACTCAGAAGTATACTACGAACCTCCTCTTTGTCGTGTCCAAAACAAACAAACGATAAAGCTTAGCAGATAAAATAACAGAAAAGGGTAGGTAACGAATGACGGTAAAACAATACTATGCTTTCGAATATATGTTACAATTTTTAATGCAGCTATAAAAAAATTATATGATTAATAAAAAAATTTATTATATTTAGATATAAATTTTACATTATTCGCACAATTACAAGCGACTGGGTGGTATTGTTGGGTTATACATAGTTGTTAGTATTTCATGCTGTGTAGCATTAATGTAAAGTGTGACTACATTATCGGCCTACGCTACGGTAAAATTCGCGTTGTCGCGATGTGTGTGGCTAAACCTTTATTGAATAGCGAATCAGTTTTCTAGCGAGAATAACTTCATCTCGCTTTTACATCGTTGTGCATCGCAGGTTGAAGCGAGGCAAACTATAGCCAATAGAATAGAATATATTGCGTTTTGGCAAAAAGGTATCCCATAGTTATATGCACTTAAAACTATCAATTCATATTTTTTCCAGTTGTCGAAATCAAACTAGATGTACTAAATATAGATATAAGATATTATACTATACTTCATCAAATGAAGGCATAATTGGAGTAGCTAATGAAAAGCATGTAGGTAAAATATAGATAACTAGTGTTATTCGTATTAGGAGTGTAAGTTTTAATCCAACATATTATATAAATCATAAGGTTTAGTTCAGTAAATTAAGAATCACTCTTCTTCTGATTAAATAAATTAAAACTCAATTGTACATATTATTATCCAAGTATTAGGTGTTTGTATTAAAAAAATATAAAAAAAAGAAAAAAAGACAAAAAAAATACTATGTATGTTGTGACAAAAATCAGCACATCTTAAATTTTTTTGCTTATTCATAATGAAATGATTCCGAGTTTTTAATGAATTTATTTTTGGAAATATTTTTGGAAACCAAATCATTTTTTTTATTGTGATAATACATTAAAATTATCTTTCATAGAAATAAATAAATACTGACAGAAATTATTTTAAAATAAAAAACAATTTTTATTATCTTTCAAATTACAAGAAATACTATATGTACAAAAATATTTCTGTATTGTTTAACATCTAATTGCAAATTAGCTACCATTTTGTCACAATCATTAAAAAGTAATAACACATTTGAATGAAAGAGATGGTGTAAGCTTGTTTACAACCACGATCGAACTGAACAATAAAAAAAAAACCCATCATCAAAACTTACATGTATCATCTAAAGTGTAATATCGCAGTTTGGTTTTGCCGCTATTTAATAAGATATAACACAAAACTTTATTAAATGACGATAAAGAATACAGAAGAAAAAAATATTTTGACATTTATTATTTTTTGTTTTAATAAAACCTGAAAACTGTCTCCTAATAAAAAAATGGCCCCAGTGACAATGCGATTGGGTTCCTCGATTCGTATTTACATATATATTTATACTTTACATCAAAATATTCCCAAATGTCTTCCTTAGTATATATACATATATACACAATAAAATATAGCTTAAAATAAACTAAATATGTAAATATAATTTAAATACCCTTATGTACAGATAAGTAATGCTTTTTTTCACATAATGTTTTTTCTTAAATATTGATTATCATATTATTTTGAAACATTTTCATAACAAAAACGCACAATATATAGATGGTATTAATTCATGGTCAAGTTTATGTTACTTAATTTAATAATAATCAATGGTCTTTATATTTTGTTTTACAATATTATTACAATTAATTTAAAAAACATGTACTTTTTAAATGTAAACTTAAATGTTTTTTTTTAACAAATTAATCTTACTTATGTCCAATCTTAGATATTCAGCAATGTTTAAAAATTTTCCCCAAAAATAATTATGAAATGCCAAATAATTGTAACAGCAGAAAATACCTATAAATGACTTAAATACACATTTCTAATGTGATTAATCTCATCCAGCAAAACATGTATAATATCTAAAGAAAAGTAAGATTAAAATAATTACCGACATTTAAAACTTATTCTTCAATGTATATATTAATTTTAATTATACTATTGCAGTAATGCGCTTCAAATTTATATAATAACTTTATATTATTATATAGTTATTTTCTACGATTCCTTCGCAATATCACTAGGTATAGTAAATTGTATATTATATATAAGTCATTATCTGCTTTAATATGACATCACGAAAAGTTATAAACGGTGATGAAACATTAGAATGTAAATATAATTAAGACTAGATTATATTAAATTGATGGGTTCCAGTCAAATATTTATATCGCCTTATATTCTGTAGACACTAAAATTAACCAAGTTTTGTTACGAATTACTAAAGAAGCTTTATTCTTATTAAAGTCAGGATTTGATTAGGGATATGGTATTTGAAATGAGATACCTATGTGGAACATACAAGCAAACATTACACAGCATTTGCTCTCAAAGTACAATGACGCCGCTTACTTAAACCCCCACTTAAATTGGAATAGATCTTTTAAAATAAACTGTACATTAAAAAATTGAGGAGATATTCTAGTCAAAACTGTAGTTTGTATTATAATATAACTGTACTCTGTACAAAGCGTGAAATTTAAAATTATCATTTCTAGTAATAACTTTAATAAAATTATAGTCATGAACTGATTCATATTTAAGTAAGATAATATTTACTAGTAATATAATATGAAGGTACTGACGTTCTTTTGTGTAAATTAATTAATAATGATAACTAGTTTTATTAATATAATAAGGACAGTCCAACGTGACGTTAAAGAAAAGGTGTAACTCATTCAAAAAGAATAGTTGTAAATATTTAAGCTTTATTAATGTTATAATTTATTAATAAGTTCTGTACATACATGGTGATGATTATTTGGATGTCTTATTTAATACAAGGCATTAATTATTATTTATTATATAGCATTGTCAACTAGCCATCAAAATAAATCAAAATAATTAACGAGAACTTGGAAAAAAGAACGATTTACTAGCGTTTAACAATAATTTCAACGTCTCCAGAGTAAAAATTCAGTCTGAGGAATTGTTGAACGATGGCTTATTATTATTTCACATCTTTGAGTACGGTGGTAAGTCATTAGAAAGATAAACAATTAATTAGTGTCATGTATTTACATGTTCAGATTTTGGTAATTAATAAAAAGTTAGACTGAAGCATTTGATGTATTTATAAACGCATCAGACATTATGTCTATGATCGCCCACCATTAAGACCTTACAGACAACAGAGACTTAAATCTATCAGATAATATAGTTACAACAACATTTGCTTTATCATTAATTTGATTCATTTAAGTATCACAATGGTTGCTTTTATGTAATCAATTTAATTATACATAAATATAAAACGTACAGATGTATTAAACCTATTTTGTTGCGTAATACATAATTTTGAAAATAATTGATATTATTATTTATATTTAATTCATTATTCATACACTCTTCAGAGTATTTTGCTTTGATGGCAGAGTGTAACGACTTAATTTTTTAGCAAATGGAATATTCTTTATCTTTTCTTGACTTGTAAATACATCGTTTTCAAAAATTAAAACTCGTTATTAATTATCAAAATTGTAATAGGTAGCGTACTAAAATTAGGCAATAAGTGTAAATTTGAAGCTGAAAATGGCTGGATTCAAAAATAGAAGCATAATGTTCTCGTAGAATGTAAATACTAATTATAAAGTAAAATACTCCATAATCACTGGTCTTAGTCATAATAATTTGTACATTGCTCTGTTTTTATATATACTGTATGCTTTTACTAAATTATAGCTATGTATTCTACTACAATTGATACAATTAATTAATATTAAACCGTACGTAACAAGTAATATAATATATTTCACCCAAAATAAAATGGAGCTAGGGCTTTGGTGTTTGATTAATAATTAATCCCAAATTATAGCTAGTCTTACACAATTTTGCCTAATTATACTAAATTATAATGGAAAATTTACTCAAGACATGAATACATAAAGCCTTCTTACCCAAAATTAAAGCTGAAGTCTCAATGTAAATCAAGCAAAAGCAATTACGTTAAAGTCGAAAATAATAAAAGTGCAGATTAGAAGATTTACTGAGCGCTAGGGGAAATGTATGCCTAAAAATATATACAAGGTTATTATAACAAAGGTCGCTAGTTACTTGGGAATAATTTTATATCTCGACTTACATTAGATTATATATTAGATAGTAATGTTATTCTAGATCGCATATGTCTTATAAAAAGTTTTTAATATTATTAACATGCACGAAATAATTAAGATTTTTGAATCACTAGAAACTTCAAATTGATATGACAAACGTCAACTGTCATTTGACATAACTTAATATCTAGCTAGCTACGTTAGCGCCACCTGTGCTTTCCTTGTACCTACCAGCCCCATTATAACAAACAAAAGCAAATGGGACATATTTTTCTGAATAAATATAAGCATATAATTATGTCTGCGTTAAACGTACATTATGTACTTGACTGCTATTGTCAAGTTTCATATCAAATATAATGTTAGAAAATCAGATACATAATCATATCTCTTCACTGTGAGTCCTAGTGTGATCCCTAAATGATATCATTGACACTTCAGCTTGTATTAAAATCAAAATAAAAATACCTACTTATAAATCTCTTCTCTAAACCTGTTGTTTAAAATAAATATTCAGAGTCACCTAGTTCCTAACTTGAAACATATTTCATTGTTTTTTTTTAAATCTTAATATTTAAAATCTACAATAATTCGCTACAAAAATCCACTTAACTACTTAATTAAGTCAAAATCTTGAGTATTTAGTCAACTTATAAGAAACCTTTCGCAAATCGCTAATATATATGCAGTTAATTCAATGCTTTTATCGCCAACGTATCAACACATTTGTATTTCATAATTATTTTAAATAAGTAATGATTACTATAATATAAAGTCAACCACTATACCTCCCAAACGTTTACCTCGAATTTCTTTAACTAAAGTAAACAGTAATTTAAGCAACCTTAAAGGATATGTCACATTACTGGCGTTTTGCGCGCGCGTGAAATTGTTACACCAAAAAAGAAACAGATCGGGTAGAGTATAAAAGTTATTCCTAGTTTAAATTGTTTTAAGCTTTAACGATTTGTATTCATAGTTTTATACTTGAAACGGGACTTAATCGCGTACTATTTTCCGTAATGCAACGGCCGTGGTCTACTCGTGACCACGGCCGCTGCATCACGGCCAAAACGTCGAGTGTCGAGGTAAATACTTTGATTAAAATAGTACGCGATTAAGTCCCGTTTCAGGTATAAACTTATTACTATTTTCCACACTGTCATCACACTGCCATACACACACATCTGTAAAAATATGTAGAGAAATATCACGGTGGGAAGACGGAGAAAAGGATGAATGATGGAAGTCATATATAAGACATTTAGTTTCATCAAATGCGAGGGTTCCCTCTAAGTTCTGGGCAAAATATTGCATATTTGTGACAAAAATACTTTGAGCAGGATTATTGGGTGTTACAATGTTTGAAATCCAGGAACAAAAATTATGCAATTACAATAGCTAATTTATGAAAAGGTAATAATTAACAAAATATTTTTTTTATAAATTTGCAATTGTAGGTATAATTATACTTACACCTAGATATGGATAAAATAACAATCTTTCCACATTGAGTACTTTTTTGTATTGAAATAGTCATTTAATTTCATTGACATAATGCCTTTCTTCATGTGGAATATGATCAAGGTAGTCATCACGCCGGTGTCCTTGTGTGGGAGACAGAGTCAACCGATTCACCTTTGCCAAGATAATAAGGGCAACCAATTATATAATAACTGATTAATTAGTAAATAAAGTTTCCTCGTAATCCGAGCTATGTTAGCTTTGATCGAAAAAGAACGCAGCAGAAAGCATTGAGTATGGCATATCCTTTATTAACGATAATAGTTCTTAAAGTATAATAAGACATCTTGTTTTAATGCAAGGACTCAAAAAATATATCCAAAAAGTTCCCTGACAGTAGAGAATTGTACGGTCATTAAGAGTAAGTTTATTTTAAATCATCAGTTTCTTTAAAAAACCGTTCAAATATATTTATCTTCGTTTTTGTGATCTAAGTTTAAATCCGTAATGAAATAGCAATAATATTTTTTTTCATTATTATTATTAGAGTAGAGTTCATATACTTTTAAATACATATAGCACTTACTACATGTAATATACATACAACAGTAATATAGTATTAAAATTTTAACATGCTAATAAAAAAGCGCTCTCTAAAAATTCTTTAAAGTTGGCTTTATAAGTTTAGTTTTGTCTAATTAATTTGAAATCATATAAATAGCAATTACGGAATGAATTAAGTAGTAATAATAAAAATTTCCAAAACTAGTAATATAAATGTAAAATATAAAAAAAACAAAAAAAATAAAAAAGAATAAAATGTAAAAAAATATGTACATAAGCACATATACTTTTTATAAGGCGTAAAATAAAACTATCATAATAATACGGTTTGAAAATTGCTGGTTAGTTATTTAATTAATATATAAGTATTAAGTATGAATCGATTATTCGATTGTTATTGGTTCCGAAAGTGCGATATCCATCGATTTCTTATATTGGTATCATTTCTGGTTATAGATAGATTGTCAGATGTTTTGTACCTTAAGTAATATGTAAATTGAATAAGTTTAAGATATGCTGGATATAGGTCTTAAAAATTAGAATTTAAAAACCGTACATAGATTAATAAGAATATTTGTTTCGTAGGTTTAATCATGTTTAATCAAACCTTATCTTTAATTTAGCATAATAACATTAATACCTACGGATAATTGAATGTAAATATAAAAATGAAGTCAAATGCTGCAAGCCAAAGAACAATTTTATTTGCGAGGGTTGAACGAGCAAAAGTATATCTCTTATAAGTAATTAAAATATTTTATTAAAAGTACCATTAAAGCAAATAAAATAACGAGATTTTTCTGCAATTCACATAACTACAAAAGAACTAAATGCAAGAAACTTTACTAAAAGATCAATTAACCAGACTCTCCCAGAAGCTGAAAGTTATAACCATATCGAGATAACATTTGGCATACTTACAGATACTCGTAGCTATTATAATGAGCATTCATTTCTTAGATTTTTATGGAAATTCAAACCACAAATCGTAAGATCGGATTGAATGGGAGCAAAAAATTTAACATAAATTTTATGTTATAATATGATCTCGCAATTATACATTTCTGATTGCAGAGTTTTATATATATATCCACTTTTTGATAACTAATTCAGGCAAAGCGAAAAACCTTCTAGAACATATTGCTTTTATTACAATGTTAACTTAAGTTTTCATAATAACGTATATTTGGTATTAGCATGCTTTACAAAGTCTTTGCACAAAAAAAAAAATATAAATATGATACTGCTACGTATTTTTAATAAATGCATGTCCGGATTATAATTTCTAATAGAAAACATTCTTCATTGTCATCATTCAGCTTCTCATTTTGGGAAATATCTAAATTGATTTACAATTTAACAATACTGATCAAAGCTTACTGTGTTTCAAAATTTCAGGGAGCACTGTAATGATATTGTTTAATACAACATTTTATGTAAACCTGTATAATGATAATGAATGTCGAAAACTTTTAGGTTTCGCTAGATAACGAATAATGAAGGTCAAAAATGGAATCGTAAGCGCTTGTGTGATTTATAAAAAATCTTAAGTACATTTTGTCGTTGTAACAAAAGTGATAAGAGCTGTATTTTTGAAATGTACATCTTTCATCCCTCGTTTTTTAATGTAATTAGTACGTAATCTTAGATTTATGATATTTAGCTTTTTTTTAATATCGTTATATATCGTTTAATATCATTATATATCGTTATACATCGTTATATATCGTTATAATACAAGGCGTGGATATTAAAAAGACGAGGCTGACGATGCTATTAATACAGTTTGCATACCGAACAAACAGACCTAGCCTGAAGATCTTTGCAACTCTTAAATGTAACAATAGACAAACGATTCGTTGGTAAAAAACATACAAAATGCCTACTGAAACATTTAATTTATTAAAATAAGTGAATGCAATGAAAGTTTGCCGCATACATGTAATTTAAGTCGCTTAAGTGTTTTCAAGTTCGCCGAACAAAAATTGACAATTATTCTTGCTCGAGCCACCTTTCAAAACCAAATAAATACTTTCATAATTCGATCTGACTTTCGATTAAGAACGCGCAATTGAAGAAACTGAAGGAAATGACAAATAATGCGTTCGAAAATATATGTAGCAATTATATTACCTAAAAGCGAAAATCAAATGGACTACTATTCCTACATTTAGACAACTTGTAAAAAAATTAAACCAATAAAACCAATTCCAGTATAACTAACATCAAATCATGATTTTTTACTTGGAGTACGGTTTTAAAATGAAGCGTTAAACAGCAAATGCCGAAAAAAAAAATCAAAACAATTATATATTTTTTTCAATGTTACTGGAAGTATGGACCTTTATTTTTTACTGAATTTTATGAAACATTATTTAAAATGAAATGAAATAAAAATATTTATTTACAAGAATATTGGTATTACAAGCTATTAAAGTTAATTAAAGAAAATATGCTGGTACATATTCTACCATTATATGGTATGCAAATGTGTATAAATACTTATCCTAATAGTAATTTTGGTAGCGTCAGTCTCGTTACTAAACAACTTCGCCTAATATAACTATGTAATAATAAAATGTATAATTTGTGTGATTTTATCAATACCAGAAGCTATAATTATTAAAGTTGATATATTAAATTATCACCAAATATTTATACCGCTAAAAGTTTACTACAATAAAATTTAAATCCATGAAGATGTTTTAAGGTACTCGATTGTTGAAGATCTGAAATGGTATTTGTAATTTGTAAAACCAACAAATAAAAATACATGGCACTACTGCAGAAATAAATTAAAATAAACTAGCGTTGTAAAAGGCGCCAAATTTAATCTTAATCTCGAGATCTGGGTTAATGTATACGACAGGGGCTTAAAATAACACTTTATAACTTAAGTCCTTTGAAGTTCAGATTTCTTTCTAGATACACTTGAGTTCTACTGAAGATGTCATACGGCTGATCTCTTAGATCTATACAATTACTAGCGCCGTAGTTTAAAGTTCAATATTAAATTTTCAGTCTATCCATTTTCAAAGTAAATTTGGCTCAAAGAACTGAAGCCACCCAAAAGAATTGAAAGAATTGATAGGAGTCTTAGAACTTGAAAAGATTTAAAGGACACCAAGAACTTTCAAAGCCCTTGACTCATGAGACTTATTTGTCACTAGTCTCCTTGAGCCGTCTCGAAATTAAGAATTAAGATATCCTTACAACGATATTATATACCTTAATTGGTTAACAATTATATCCAAATATATGTAAATATATTGGCGTGCAAAACCATCACCATCAGAAAAGCAAGTTCAATAAAAACATTTGTAATAATCTCAAGTAGTTTAAACTATTTATTAAAGTACAGATTAGCGTTGAAACCAACCTACATTAACATAACAGGAAAGACTTGCACGCAGTAAACGGTTGTCTCAACATACAGTCTAATCTAGCGATATTTCTTATATATTTTTTATTAATGATATTCCTTATACTAAAATCTTACGTGCAATGAGGCTTAGTCTAGCATTCGTTGATATTCTGCAATAATAAAATGGCAACGACCAAAAAAAAGAGCAAAATTTGACGCAGTACCAAAGTAGCTCTAAAATTGTAGATCACCGACGCTTCAAGAAATGGCTTGAGTTTGGGTTAAAAGCACAAAATAAATTAAAGCCACTTAAGTAGAAGTACGGTAGGATCCTATTCTGCATGTCAGCTAAATATATCAATCGGATTATTATTATTTGTTAAAATAAGAGCAATGCACTTGCACTTTTATTTCACTGAATACTATGTAGTCTTCTATTTGCGTCAATTAATTTACTTCAAAACAGTCGTGACGTTTCAGAATTGTAACACGTACATAAATATAATACATCGTCGCACCGTACTATGATGGGATGTGTAAAAGCTCTAAACGCTTCGATGGTATTGAAGTCAGTTACGTAAATGTGGGGGGAGGAGAGGTTGTGGATGCTTTAAACAACAAAGTCAGTCGATTGATTTACCATTAACATGTATGAGTAGTGAAACAAAAGACATGTGCATTACTTAAAATTTTAAGTAATAATAATGGAATTCGACCAAATGCCGATGAATGAACCAACTCTTTAACATAAGAGAAACGGCATAAGCTTTAAGTTAGATGTCAGAGTACTCTTGCACGTCGATGAACTGTTCTGCTTAATTTTATATAATACAGTGATTTGGGTTTATAAAATCATGTTACGCTTAATTTATAAATGTACTAATCCAACTGCCAGCTTTTGCAGACATTTCAGGTCAGAATTTCATAATTATATTTAATTTTCATGAAAATATATAAAGAATTGCAAAAGATATAAAATTTAGTGCTAAAATGAAAACACTGTATTAAGGTGCATTTATCTGTGCCTTTAAAAAAAACAAAAGAACCAACACTCATCTCGTTAAACTTACAGCTATGTAAAATATCAACTATAATAATGTGTGATAAAATTATTATTGATAAAATAACACAAATAGAATTATTATTTATTAGAATTATCTTTATATAAGTAAAGACAATGATACGTATGGTGCAAATTGACACACAAGCTCACAAAAGTGTAGTAATGTATATATTTAGCTAGAAAACATTTATTCTAAGTAAGTTTAAGCGGCGTTCACGGCACATAAGCAACAGATATAAAAAGTAGTTTGTATTATATTTGTTAGAGTTAATTTACATTTAATCAAAAAGTCAAAAAATACTAAAAATTTTATGAATAAGTAAATATTTAATATATTTGTTAGAATAAGAAAATATTTATTCAAAATAATAAATGATCATTATTATAAGTAAAGTACAAGTTACGCTTCAAAGAAGTATGTAATTTGTAAAATATTTGTTAGAGTTTGGTACCTTATATTGATACCAAACTGGTACGATTATAAATATAAGACAAGAGCCATCGTAATATGAAAATAATTTATTGTATAATTCTGTATATTATGTATTTAATTATACAAATATCTAATAATATGTAAATAATATAACCTAAAAAACGTAGTCATTATAATCACCAAAAAGTAGACTGTAATATTATAAGTTTTAAAGTTATCTAAATTGTATCTATCTAAAACTTATAATTGTATATCGTACATGGTATATTCGTAATATAAACTGTATATATTTAGTATAGGAGATCATCATGCCAGATTGACTTTTAAAATCGAAAACTTGAAATTTGTAAATGTTAAATTGTAGACTATACCAAATTAAACGATTTTATTTTTTAAGGCTAATCCTAAGACCTCTGAAGTTTTGTTAATATCGACTTTAAAAATGTAAAAGGAGTTTTGATTACTTGAGCTACCAAGTTTTAAATATAGAGGCCTTATTCACGTAATAGATTTAAATCGAATCAAGGCGTTTAGGCATACTTACTGACATAAACACGATACAATCTCGTCGTGATAGACGCAGCATAATGTGTAAATATGTGTAAGAGACCTAAACGTTAGGGTGCAATTGAATTCAATTAGGTACGTGAATAGGGCGGCAGGTCTGGATTCAAATATTCTTAAAAACAAAGTCGATGCAGCCATGTAAAGCTTGAAAAGAAAAATAATTCCGCTTACAATGACGCGGAAGAATACAGCATCTACGTAGTTTATGTTATATGTAATATAAACTGTCTAGCAAGAAATTAATCATGTATTTATATAATTCTATCTACCAAAAATACTTTATTTGACACAAAATAGTAAAAATTCCTTTAACGTATAACTTGTCCTTAGATCAACAAAATTAATCTGAAAGTAACCAAAATTATCTCAATTTTGAAACCTACTATCTTACCATTTTGACAGTGAAAGGATACAATTGCCGTCAAATAACTTGAACAAAAGTCGGCACGGCGGCGTTCGCGCATGTGCAATTTTCGGCCATTATAATTGGTGTAAACGTAATCAGGAACTAATGGAACGTATAAACGATGCGCGGGACAACATAGACCAATCACGGATTGTTTCGGTCGCCTGATTTGCCGTTAAGTCGCTCCGATGCCCTGCTTCCCGCATCACAAATGTTACCGTAAAATGAGTTCTGCGAATTCAAGGTCATTTGTTCAAGCTGTTTGACGGCATTGTTAGTTACAAGAAGAATTTTGAATAGATAGTCTTGTTGTAGAAATTTATTCATCAGTCATCGTAAAAAAACCTGCCCTTTGCTCTACTAAGACAGCAACTAGCTAGGATGGTCAACTCAATTTCAGATAAAGCATTACTCGAAACTTCCCGAAATATCTTAGCACAAGCATCACAAAATTATAACGAAAGTTTGAATAATTCTATATATAAGAATTCTAGTAAAAAAATATGTAAAAAGGCTCTAAAATCATACAAAAAACACTTAAGCACTTTCTTTTAATTTTATATTCATGATACCGGTTCTAAGATAACTAACTAAAGATAGAGGTTTTGGATTATGCACTTTAAAGCTTTCGCGGCTTTTATTCTAGATTTCTTAAGAACGAACGTGATCTTAACGCCATAAGTTGAAGTATCTTCCCCTGTTGCAAGCCCCACGATCAGGAGGAAACAAACCTGTCTACTCATAATATTTCTTCTCCTTTTTCCTCTTCCTTTTTCGTTCGTAACGTTGTTAAAAAATGTAAAAAACACTGTACATTTACTGAAGTCAGATTCAAAATCACTGGATTGAAATAGGTCAAGTGTGCTATTTGCAGAATGCCATTACATTCCACGGCTAGTGAAAGTAGCCATAGAAATCAATGAACATCAGAATTTCGATTGGGAAGAAGGGTTTAAATTGTGTTCGTGGAATTCAGTGATAAGTGCAATAAAGAAAAAAAGATAACCCATATAACCAAATAAACGCAGTGATGTGGTTAGAGAGTATTTGAGGTGACTTTTGTTCGAGTTCCGATGGTTCGTAATAAACTATTCGCAGCACTTGAGTTCCCTCGTGGTAAGTAAGTAAGTAAGTGGTAGTGCTTGCAACAGGACCGAAATATTGAGAAAATACTTCAGTTTATTGAGGTAACATCCAGTTAATACCTAATAACTCTTATTTTAAGATTAATTGTTTTTTACTTATAGCAATAATGTGTATTGAGCCTGTATGTTATGTCACAAATAATGAACAAACTCATGTACTCTGGTTACATGTCACTGCTTTTTCATAATCTTCAAACTGGGGATCAGATTTTTTGACACTTTAAAACATTAAATACAATTGAAATTAATTGAACTAGGTAAAAAAATAATAATTTTATAATTTTTTTGCCATTTCTATTTACAGTAAATATGATTTCATTGTTTGCTAAATTACATAATTAGCAAAAACTAAGTAATAATCAGTTTTTTAATGGCATCGAAAACAACAGCTAATTTTATTACATTATATTTTAATCCAAGTTATGTAAACATATTCTTTCTTTTTTTCCTTTTGTTTCTATTTTACTAAATCCTTTTTTACTAATTATTACTTGAAAATAGTGAATATTTATATAATTAGATAATTGACAAATGGTGCCATATGTAAAAAAGCTCTTAAAATTATTTTCTACAGAAACTTTTACTATTATTAACATTAAGACGTAGAAGTGACAAGACACGGCAGATGATTTCATACTTTTGAGACACAAATAACTGTCAGGAATTATTTCTAAATTAATTTGGGATTTCAAATAAATTTAGAAATTTCTACAGACAATTATTTGTGTATCCATTTTGTGTGGTATAATGGTAGCATGTTAATGTGGTAGCAACGCATATGCTGGCTTTTCTGTAATTACGACTACTACAGTAATGTATCATATCAAGTGCTGCTAACACTGCTGGTCATAATTATTACCCGTATTTTTAATCTGCCATTTAATATAATATATTTATTAGGTTAATAAATTTGTAATTTCAAAACGCAAGTGGTGCAATGTAAGGTATTTATGATTAGCTGATAAATAATAATTGCTGTCATATAAAGTAACTCAGTGAAGACAGCCTAGATTATTCTATATCCTAAATTTAAGGCTAATACTTGTAAATAAAAATAATTTAATCATGAAATTGTGAAATTAAATCAAGTTTAATGCGATTGAAAACCAGTAGTTTGTACAGTAAACGTGGTAAAAAGTATTTATTATATAGGTTATATGTATATAATATCCCATAATAGGATTTGATGGCGGTAGGTAAAACTATTTAATATTATATTATAGGATATAAGCCGTATGGACAGAAAAAAAACCGCAGAACGTAACGTTCAAAGATTATTACTTTAAGGATTTGTTTTAATATTTTATTGTATTCTGTGTACACCTTATTAGTTTCCATTATTAATTATTATCAATAACGCTATTCAACAACATTTTGGTCTAGTGGTAGCAATATCTAAAGTGTATAATACGGCAGATTAATAATTGAACAAATTATTAACATCTTGTATTAAATATTCTTATTTTACTGTATACAAAAAATATCTCTTAAAAACAGTGTTAATATTTAACACGATGTGAAGTCATTTTGTTAAGAGCACTTGGCCGAGCTTGGGAACGAGTTTTCACTACTGCAACTTCTGTAAACCAGAACCATCAGCGGCAACCTCCTGATGACTACTCAATTACGAACTTAATGTGCCTTGGGGAAAAGCTGAGATGTCTTTGAACTCGTAACGAAATTAATCAAAAATATCTGGGAGGAGATAGAAAGTACATTCAGTTCCTCTTTTGTGACAGCAAAGAGCAAACGGGTAAAATAATAATAAATCTATCAAATGAGGCTTTTAAAATCAGGCTAAGCCTAATTATTATACAATATGCTCTGACCACCATAATATATAGCTCCAAGGTAATTTATAGATCGAGGACCTATTTACTACCTACCCTGATTCTGCTTCCACTAGTTAGTATAACATCGCTTGAAAGCACAAAAGTTCCCAGTTATTCCCACAATGTCGAGGTAGTTGATTACAGCGCATATAGATTGAAAACTATCAAATACTTGACTATGTTTATTTCGTCAAAGATTACGCTCCCAAATAATGCTACATGCTGTTTGTTCATATTTGCAATTTAATGCAGAGCATTCATAAAAAGGAGATGGAAATCATTTAAACGAGAATAATTTAGCTTTAAAACTACTGTTACCAATAACGAATTGTGAAACACAATGATCTATCTATCTATTTCTATCAATGTTTCTGGACGCATGGGAAAAAGTTAATTTAATGCCGTCCTTTGCTTGAACAAAACCAACGTGACTGCCTCTTATCATTCATCTATTCAGGAGGTAAAAAAGTTGGTCATAAAATAAAGCACAACACATTTATGTTCTTACTAATGTCAGTTTGTTTTTGTTTAATTTGAATGAATCAGAAAAATATGACAGCATACATTTGGTCCACCATATTTGCTCTCATGTACAATGCTTAAACGATTATTTCAGTAATCTAGCTGACATTTTTGCTTCTCATTTTACACGTGTACGATGAAATTGTGTTTCATTATTATATTTCATTAATTCTAAATGTAAGGTATGTAAAAATTAAAAACCATCACAAATAGTACGTAGTACATATACAAGAAATCCACAATTGTGAAGTAATTCCTCAGTATAATCGGTAGCATGTACAGTTGGCGTCTATTTAATTAGTTAGATAAAAATTGCAGTAAATTATAAAAATAAGTTACATAGGCTACATTTGTCTTATTTTTTAAGAACACTTTTTTTTTCAAAATAACTATACTACTTGCGTTGGCGAGATTGCTGAAGAATATCCGAAATAGATCTTACTAGCGGTCAATTGTCCGTAATAGACAATGTAGTAGGGGAGCCCAAGAGGGGATTTTTGTAGTTACTCGAGCGCGTCAGATTAAGCTATGAGAGATACCTTGTAC
>DWUF010000002.1:0-16239 GCA_018237025.1 Emesis russula
GCAAAGGAGCAAGTGCATATATATATATATATATATATATATATATCGACGCTTGAAAGGCAATATTGACTAAGCGACATTCGGTAAACTTTACAGTAGAGTGATTTAAAGTTCAAAATTATTTTCAAAAAATCACAAAAAATTATCTAATGATTCAATTAAAATGACGTTAACACTCATTGAAATCTTTTTTTTATAGCTATCCATAATTGTCAAAATAAAACTCTAGGCACGCTTATAAACACTGGTTTGCGTCGGTTAGATAAAATGTACTTGATTTTATAAACAGGTAAAATGATCTATATCACACTATGTAATGTGTGCAATAACATGTAAAAATAGTTAAACTTATTTAGCTTAGATTTTTGATACAGAAAGATTGATCTAATAGATTTGACACTTTAAAAAAAATCGAGTAAATTTATCTAAGTATCATTTTATAATTTAAGTTTTTGAAATTAAACCTTCCTAACTGACATTTCATCCTGAACTCTATCTAGGTAAATGAAACAATAACTATCGAATAAGTATTTATTGAATAAACAAATACGCTAATCTACTTTTTATTAAATTACTAAAAAAACACAATTATGGCGGTCGTAATTATAACTCAAAATTGAAACTGAAAGAAATCCAATAACTTTCTTTTAAAATAACAGTAAAAATAACCTAGTGGACAGCGTGAATATTTTTGACACAATTATTATTAATATCACTGTTTTAATCACAACACTTATCAAAACTTATAAATCAGTCTCTAAAGATAATTAAGATATATTTTGTATCAAAAATATAGGAATATCAAAATCCTAAAGCCAACGACATACACATTTAAAATAAATCTTTAGCATGAATTGCAACGTGAGATCATTTTAGTTACTTAAGTTATATAATCTAAACAATGTTACTATCACAATCTTCTATGTCTGATTCAGGTAGAAAATCTTTGACATTTGTTGCTCGTGGAATGTTCACATATTCATGTTTGAAGCAGTTAGGAATAATTTTGTCCAAGCAAAGCTTGACTAAATCATCCGATTTAGCCTTTGATATGGGAAGCTGTGATCGATAACAAGGTAAAAGAGATACCTTGGTTTTAGACTGAACTTCAACGTCATAAGACGCCGCAGTAGAATTCATAGACGTTTTATATTTAACGCATTGCTTGTCTTTTTTTAAAGTCATGATACGGATTTTACTTATCTTTCCAGTTAAGTTGCCTTTATAATATTTGTCACCAATACTATCCCATCTGTAAAAATCTTCATAACTCAGTCTTTCTACCTCAAACGGAGCTGGTTTTTGTCTGGCAGTTGCGAAAACTGTGAACCATTGTGATGGTGCAAAAACAGTGGTTTTCTTCAACCTGTTTTCAATTATAGCATGCACTGTATCTACCGGCATGTACGTGTGACCAGTCAAGAGAAAGTTTATTTGAATGGTGTTGATATTTTTACATTCCTGTAATGAGGAATGCAACATTGCCATCACAGTACGGTTGCGGTTTTGGCCTGGACAACAGTCACAATATAGAAGCAATCGACTGATGTTTCCTCTAGCATCGACCGATTGAATATATTTGTACAATATAGATGCAATCTCGTTAGCGCCACGCTTGCCATTACTCTCATCCCAATAATAGCAGAATACGTTACGAGTTCCGTTTTCATATACGCACAAATTGTATACGGCTAATTTTCTACTGTAGTACAAAAGCATAGATTGTGCATAGGGTGTGTTGAGAACTTTTTCCAGATCAAAACTAGCACATAGGGTTGAAGGATCGTCCTTATGAATGTTTTTGTGAGCTTTAAAACGAGCATAGCTCTCTTCTTTTTCTAACTCATGTTCTTCCTTTTCTTTTTGTATTTCGGGATTATTATTATTTTCGTATTGCAAGCACTTCAGGCATTTATCTTTTTTGGGTACATGGAACCCAATGTTAAAATCTTCTTTAAATATTTTTCGAAAAATCCTTTCGCTCACTACGTCCACACTCTGAGTCACATTATGTTGCTTGTAAAGTTTATATAAATTGGGGACATTTTTGTATTCTTGGGGAAGGTAAACTTTGCTTGAGTCTTGACGACAGTAGTGCGACGGTACAGCTGGTAAACTTTTGATGAACCTTTTAACAGACTCTATGGTAGATGCTTTGGTCTTATTGGGTGGTTCACTTTTCCCTCTCATATTTTCTCGTGCACATCCCCAAGAAGCATTTTTGACAATATTGTAAATTGTTTTGTCAGATACGTTGAGAGTAGCTGCTATAAATTGTAGGCAAACAAATCGTCTACCTTCTCCTTCATTGATAAAATACTTGAAAGTATAGTTGCGCTTATTGGAATCTGTGCGTTTGCGTTTAATATCATCTTTTTGAGAATGGGATACTATCCAATCACGGCGACGTGTTTTGTCAAGATTCCAAAAAAAATCAAATAAGCTTTTTCTTCTATCTTCAGAAAGTGACCCGCAGTCGTTGCCACATTTTTTGGCAGAACAAGGATTAGGTAATACCATTTTCGCTGGTACAACAACACCTTTATTTGTAACGTATTGTTGACCTGAATTTTTGTTTTTTGACATTTCTTTTCTGGGGTTGGCTTTTTTTATTTTCATCGCAGATTCTCCGACTACAGCATCTTCTTTATTAGCAGCACTATCTTTTACTTTTGACCCTTTTTTGGACTTTTTATTTCTTTGACCTTTCTGTTCCGCTGATGGCATATCACCATCAGATGATAATTCTTCTTGTCCTTCCGACCAATTATCTGAATCAGATATGTCACCATAAAAAGTAGAAAAGTCTTCTTGATCGGACATATAATCAATATATTTTATATCTTTCTTGGATTTTCTTTTACCTACTCTATTCTTAATTGGATTTAGTACTATAGATTCTTTACATAGTCCTGCTGATGTAGACGGTGCAGTCGTTTCAGTGTAATCTGTTGTAGTGGATAAACTATCAGCAGAGACCGGAAAAGCTAAATCTTTCAACGTATCAATACTGATAGATGGTAGCTCTGGTGTTCCGTTAATCTCCTTCGTGTTATCTGTTGTGGTGCATAAACTACCAGCAGAAACCGGGAAAGCTAAATCTTTCATTATATCGATACTGATAGAAGATAGCTCTGGTATTTCGTTAATCTCCTTCGTGTTATTTGTGGTGCATAAACTATCACTAGAGACCGGAAAAGCTAAACCTTTCAACGTAGCAATACTGATAGAAGGTAGCTCTGATGTTTCGTTGGGTGGCTCTGATGTTTCTTTAGTTAGCTCTGATGTTTCGTTAATCTCCTTCGTATCATTGCTATTATTTGACCAATCAGCAGACTGCAAAAAAAAAAAAAGGCAATGTCAGATCTATGCTGTGTATTAATGAAGTAAACAAACCTACAAGATACAAGTAGGTATTCATAAAAAAAACTTCGAAAACAAGCTTTTATTGCTAATGATGAGATATTTTTTATTCTTTCCTTTCTTATGACTACTTTCCGGTTCCATCAGACCAGACTCTGTGGTAGCCATCTAGCACCAAATTGCTCGTCAAAATAAATCAGACGAGCCTTAACTCAATGGGATTGCGAGATTTAATAACCACAAAGAAACAAACATCGGGACGGGTGAAACTAAATAAAAAATTATACGAGTATAATAGAGTTAAAAAGAGGTACTTACTGTGTTCAGATCATAACTTAATTTTCTTCGACACTGCCGAACCTTCTTCTCAATGCCGGCATTCACCAACGCCATCTCTACAATGGATATGCTGCGCTTTTTCCGCTCGCGACTCATTTTTAACTGCAAAGAATATGTATTTAAATTGAGTATTTTATTCTATTTATACTTAAATATGTTTTAACAGAACCCAACACGAAATGTTGTTATGAAATACAATACTACCTTTGCATAAATAGGAATACTTACATGGCCTTCATTGAATGTGCGCCAAAATGTGAAGTACGTCCTTCCTAACCGACGGCGGGCGCCTCAATGAGAACCCGTTTAAACGCGTGTCGCGATACATTGCGCAGAGGAGCAGTTCCTTTGCGACGAGAAAACAATATTTAAGAACGGGTAAATTTATCTAAGCGCCATACTTTGCTATATTGCCAGTGAAGTAAAACTGTATAACCGACGTCTTTTACTATTAATCCTTATCGAGTAATATTATCGTAGGACAAAAATAAATAATAAGTTAAACAAGTAAAAATATCTAAGCTTTAATATTTTTCACTTTACTCCAGGTTAACTTAAACAAACGACATTGCTATAGAATTTATTATCAAGTAAAACTACATAACCACATAATTACATAATGCTTTGTGCAGGTCAAATCTACTAAGTGATTTGATATGAAAATTTCATAACAAGTAGAAACACGTAAATACAAATAAATAAAAATGTTAAGCCATGAAAAACCGACTAAGTTCGTGTTCCTCCTTGTCAGATTTTCCTAACCGCGAGATATTCCTAAAACCACGTTTTTTTGGTCGCTTAGTAAACACAAAATGTAGATTTTACCGAAATCATGCAATATCTAAGCGACAGTAAAACTCGTCGTAGAGCTTTGAGACCCAGACCAAACGACGCAGAAAAATCTGGCGGTTCGGGTGGTATATATAACTCATTTTACTGTTTTTTGTCGCTTAGTCAATATTGCCTTTCAAGCGTCGATATGACTCTTCTTATTATGAACACAATAGTACTGTCGTATTACCCACCGCTTTGGTGAATACATTTGTAAACAATCAAGTAAATATTATTCGTATACTTTTGGATTCGGGTTCGATGAGTAATTTTATTACTAAAAAATGCTGTGACCGCTTAGGTTTGCATTATACTCCGACTTCGTCGACTATTAAAGGAATTAGTCAGACGAGCACCAAATCATTAGGATTTGTTAATTTTAAAATTTATTCTCGCTTTGATAATCGTTATTGTTATAATATAAACGCTCGTGTAATAGATACTATAACAGATAAATTGCCAGCTACGGTCATTGATACGTCGCGCTTAAATTATTTGTTAGGGTTACCGCTAGCAGATGACAGGTTTTATCAGCCCTCTGAAATCGAATGTTTAATAGGTAGTGAACTATTTCCATTGTTAATAGGTGGTCATCGGGTAGCTTCGCCTCACTCTTCTATGATCGCGTTACAGACCGCTTTCGGTTACATCACAATGGGTAAAGCCGATTGTGATTTGAATTTTAAAACGGACTACTCACAAAATCTATACACGCAGACTTTTATGAGTATATTAAACCCGCAATCATTAGACAGATCGGTTCAACGATTCTGGGAAATAGAAAATGTTCCTAATAGAAAACACGTAAGTCCTGACGATGAATTGTGTGAAACGCTTTTTAAATCTACGTACTCTCGCGATAGCACAGGTCGTTATACTGTCGAGCTGCCATTTAAATATAACCCTACAGAGTTAGGAGATTCCTACCTTATAGCAAAGCGTCGCTTTCTCTCCTTAGAAAAGAAATTATATCGCGATTCCAATTTACGCGCTAGTTATAACGCCACTGTTCAGGAATACATAGATAAAGGTTATGTATCTAAAGTTAATGAAAATAATTGCACGAGTGACAGCCCTTGTTATTATATCCCGCATCGGGCCGTCTATCGCGCGGATAAACCGACGTCGACGCGAATAGTTGTTGATGCAAGCTGCCGTACAACATCAGGCAAGTCGTTAAACGACTTATTATATTCTGGGCCTAACTTACAAGCCAATCTTTTTGAATTACTTCTAAATTTTCGCATGTTCCCTATAGCTATTACCGCCGACGTAGAAAAAATGTATTTCCAAATAAATTTGTCGTTTAAACACCGCAAGTTTCAACGCATACTTTATCGCTTTAATAATTTCTCTCCCATCGATACATATGAATTTAATAGGGTCGCTTTTGGGTTGACAAGCTCTCCCTTCCTCGCTATGCGAATTCTCCGACAGCTCGCCGATGACAATAAGTGCAAACATCCTATAGCCGCACATGAGATTAACAACCATATGTATATGGATGACTTCATCCAATCGGTAGATGGCGCTGATACCGCTGTACGCACTTATACCGATATGATAAATTTATTCTCGTCAGGAGGTTTCAACTTGCATAAATGGATCTCTAATAATTCCGAAGTAATGAAGGCCATTTCGGTGTCTCATAAAAATCCGCAATTTATTAATTTCGATACTGACGCAAATTCAAACGCAAAAATTATTGGATTACAATGGTCGCCTTCCGAAGATACATTCTCATTTAAAGTTAAAATGAACACATCACCTTTTACTAAGCGCTCTTTACTTTCAACTGCCGCTAGCCTTTTTGATCCACTAGGATTAATCGCTCCCGCTGTCGCTTATATGAAGCTACTTGTTCAAGAATGCTGGAAGTTGGACCTAGATTGGGACGACCCAGTACCGCTTTTTATTTTAAAAAAATGGAAACTCTTTTTAAGTGAACTTAACTATTTAGAAAATTTAAAATTCCCACGTCACGTCGGTATTTCCGGTGACTGCCGCATATCGCTATTAGGCTTTGCTGATGCGAGTGAAAAATGCTATGCAGGTGTAGTATACCTTAAGGTCAGCTTACCTAATCAAACCGCTTATTCTGTCCGCATATTGACTTCTAAATCGCGATTAGCTCCGCTAAAGAAAATGACGCTCGCTCGTTTAGAGTTGTGTGCTGCGCTTTTATTAGCAAAACTTCTGATCGCTGTTAGTGATATATTAAAGAAACGCTGTAAAATAGACAACATATACGCCTTTACAGATTCTACGATAGCCCTAACGTGGATACATTCTCCCTCTTATAAATATCAAACTTTCATTGCAAATAGGATTTCTGAAATTAATGCTAACTTAACCGCTTCGCACTGGTTTCATATTAGCGGAAACCAAAATCCCGCTGACGTCTTGTCACGTCCAATTACGCCTCTCGCTTTAGTTAATAATAAATTATGGTTACAAGCACCTGACTGGGTAAAACATCCAGCCAGCTCTTGGCCTATTACCGCTTTCAATAATTTAAATAACTATTCAATTCAAAATGACTCAGAATTAAAAACTGTTACATTGAACGTTGTAACACCGCTAACGCTCGCTGTTTCGCCTATTAGAAATTTAATTGAACGCACCTCGAGTTATTCTAAGCTGCTTCGAATACTCTTATATATATTGCGCTTCTGTAAACGGATTCCTATAGAGCAGAGTACTTCTAATTTAGATATTGCCGAAAATTACCTTGTACGTTTTATACAAAATGAACATTTTTCCGCAGATATAGCCGCGATTAAAAATAATAAAATTTGTAGTAAAAGACTTTTAAAATTAGCCCCCTTCATAGATAAAAACAACATACTAAGAGTAGGTGGTCGATTGTCTCAGTCGCAATTAAATTACTCGCAGATTCACCCTATAGTACTTCCGTCACGTGAACGCTACACGCAATTGTTGATAGATTACTATCATAAAATAAATCTCCACACGGGTCCTGCCCTACTTTTAGCTCTACTAAGACAAAAATATTGGATTTTATCTGCTCGTAACCTTGTGCGACAGAGAGTCCACGCATGTAATAAATGCTTTAGATTTAACCCTAAAAGTACTTACCCGCCGATGGGAGACCTTCCCAGTTTTAGAGTCTCAGAGGTTAAAGCATTCACGCATACCGCTGTAGATTATGGAGGCCCTTACTATGTTACTCATATTAGGCGCCGTGGAATCAGAAGTCATAAGGCTTACATTTGTCTTTTTGTCTGCCTTGCAACAAAGGCTCTACATTTAGAGTTAGTGTCTGACCTAAGTTCAGATCTATTTTTAGCTGCCTTTAAACGGTTCATTTCTCGCCGCGGTCCCGTGTCACTCATTTACAGTGACGGAGCAACAAACTTTTTGGGTGCTAAGCGCAAACTGGATGAGATTTACGCCCTGATTCAGTCAAAATCGCATACTAACTACATCGGTAATTTTCTCGAAGAACAACGAATTCAATTTAAACGTAGTCCAGCACTGGGCCCACACTTCAACGGTTTAAGTGAAGTGGGCATCAAGTGTGTAAAGTCGCACTTAAATAAGATTATAAGTAATCAAATTCTCACCTACGAAGAGTTCAATACGGTTCTCGTACAAGTAGAGGGATTATTAAATAGCAGGCCCCTTTGCGTTCTAAGCTCCGATCCGTCTGACTTAGCTGCTTTAACCCCTAATCATTTTCTCAATGTCACACCTCTAAAGTTTTTACCAGCTGAAGACGTTTCAGATACTTGTAATAGTCAGTTAACCCGCTATAAACTACTGAATAATATCGTCCACTCTTTTTGGAAGAGATGGCATTTAGAATACTTAACTTCTTTACAACAACGCGAAAAATGGAATACACCAACTAAACCCATTAAAATTGGCTCTATCGTAGTAATAAAGGATAGTAACGCTCACCCCTACCGCTGGCCGTTAGGTTTGGTTGAGGAAGTATATCCCGGAAAAGATAAAATAATCCGCACATTAAAGGTAAAAACTGCTACTGGATCTTACATAAGACCAGTAGTAAGAGTTTGCCCTTTACCTACTCAGTAGACCTAGCTAAAAGGTCTTTCTTTGTTGTAAGTTAGTTAAGTAAGAGTTTCCTTATTTTAGAGTTACCTAACTCTCGCGGGGGGAGAGTTGTCTACGCCATTTCACTATATTATATTTATGTATAAATTGGCAACATCCTTTTCCAATATCCGCTTCCTAATGCAGGCACAAGTTACGATGATTGGCTAAAGGACGCCATCTTACTCTTTCGAAAATCATAGTTAATGTCGCACGCGCAAGGTACCGCTCCGAGTAAAAAATATCCGCACCGCTTCAATACAATACTAATCCTAATAAACCGTCATTACGAGTTTTTAAATTTATATAGTTATACAAGTAACTTGTTGGTGTTCGTCGTGAGTGAATTGAAAGTAAAGTTTGGTGAAGAAAATAGAAGCAGGAACATCAAGACATCCCGGTAAGTGTCTGCTCCCTACCATTACACCCCTAGATACAGTCCACTGGCTTCACCATACCCACCAAGCTGGTCCTTCGATCCTGGATTCCTGCCTTTTCATGCTAAAACTTTACTCGAAACATTTATTATACACCCACGCACCCGCCATATTGGATAAACGACGCGTTCATTTACAACCGCTTAAACTTAAAATAATTACAACGCAAAATGACTTCGAAAAAGATTACCGCGACAATAGAATTATTGGAAGCAAAAAAGGAATCTCTTTTCGAACAAACTCAAACTATTTACAACTTAACTTTGAAAGTCTCATGTAAGGAAGAAATTACTAATTTTCTTTCAAGGGCATATATGATTGATAAAATACGCGAAACTTACGTGAAAACAATTGATTCATTAAATGACGCTTATTTATCGGCAGAAATAAAGCCGAATTTCGCACCATTGATTGCATTCGACGAATTATATACCGCCATTAAATATACACAAGATACTCTCAACCAAGCTTCAAAGGTCACAGTCCAAGAATCAAATTTATTAAATCATAAACTTCCCGCACTTAATCTAGTTACATTCGATGGAAATCCGAACAATTTCTCTGTATTTTACGAAAATTTCAAATCACTTATTCACGATAATAACCGCTTATCTGACACGGAAAAGGTTCGGTATTTAATAAGTAGCCTTACTGGTAAAGCATTATTAGTTTGTTCAGGTGTACCACCAACAGCCGATAATTATATTATTATTTGGGAAAATTTATTACAAAAATATCATGACAAAAGAATTCAAGCCGCGTCATACATCGATCAATTACTCGAGTATAAACCAAATCAATCTCTAGATGTATTCATAGAAAGATTTTTATCCGCAGAAGCTGCCTTAAAAAGATTAAATATAGACAATCTTTCTGATTTTATAATTTTGCATATCGCGTTAAAAAAGTTAAATTCGGAAACCGTAACATTATTCGAGCAAGCCTATCGAGATAAATCTATACCGTCGTTCGATGACTTGTCTAATTTCCTAAAAGAACAAAATCGAATTTATACTTTACGAAATGTGCAAACTACGCAGAAAAATTATAATCATACTCAAGCATTGACTCGTCGCATAAACAATAAAAATCTCGCTTTCATAGTAAGTACGGATAATCAGTCAACCGCACGGCAGACATTTCAATACGGCTGTATATTGTGTCAAGGTCATGATAAGCACCCGCTTTATAAATGCAATGTTTTTCTACAAAAACCTCCACACGTTCGTAATGATATTATTCGAACTAATAATTATTGTAAAAACTGTTTAGGTTTCCATAACATAAAAAACTGTAAATCGCAAAATAGTTGCCGAGAGTGTAATTTGCATCATCACACGCTTTTACATATTAACAAAGATCGTAATTATCACCAAAGTAATAATCCCACTAAATCAGTTATATGCAATAATGCAGTTACCGATACGAATGCGACAGTTCCGGCTACGCATTCGGAACGGGTACACGCGTCTATTACAGGTTTATGTTATACGCCAGCGCGCTCGACACACGACTCGGAGAATTTAAATACAAATATTAAATCGCTTTCTAATGTTATAAGTGAACATTCTTTATCAAGTACATATGACTCTTCTTATTATGAACACAATAGTACTGTAGTATTACCCACCGCTTTGGTGAATACATTTGTAAACAATCAAGTAAATATTATTCGTATACTTTTGGATTCGGGTTCGATGAGTAATTTTATTACTAAAAAATGCTGTGACCGCTTAGGTTTGCATTATACTCCGACTTCGTCGACTATTAAAGGAATTAGTCAGACGAGCACCAAATCATTAGGATTTGTTAATTTTAAAATTTATTCTCGCTTTGATAATCGTTATTGTTATAATATAAACGCTCGTGTAATAGATACTATAACAGATAAATTGCCAGCTACGGTCATTGATACGTCGCGCTTAAATTATTTGTTAGGGTTACCGCTAGCAGATGACAGGTTTTATCAGCCCTCTGAAATCGAATGTTTAATAGGTAGTGAACTATTTCCATTGTTAATAGGTGGTCATCGGGTAGCTTCGCCTCACTCTTCTATGATCGCGTTACAGACCGCTTTCGGTTACATCACAATGGGTAAAGCCGATTGTGATTTGAATTTTAAAACGGACTACTCACAAAATCTATACACGCAGACTTTTATGAGTATATTAAACCCGCAATCATTAGACAGATCGGTTCAACGATTCTGGGAAATAGAAAATGTTCCTAATAGAAAACACGTAAGTCCTGACGATGAATTGTGTGAAACGCTTTTTAAATCTACGTACTCTCGCGATAGCACAGGTCGTTATACTGTCGAGCTGCCATTTAAATATAACCCTACAGAGTTAGGAGATTCCTACCTTATAGCAAAGCGTCGCTTTCTCTCCTTAGAAAAGAAATTATATCGCGATTCCAATTTACGCGCTAGTTATAACGCCACTGTTCAGGAATACATAGATAAAGGTTATGTATCTAAAGTTAATGAAAATAATTGCACGAGTGACAGCCCTTGTTATTATATCCCGCATCGGGCCGTCTATCGCGCGGATAAACCGACGTCGACGCGAATAGTTGTTGATGCAAGCTGCCGTACAACATCAGGCAAGTCGTTAAACGACTTATTATATTCTGGGCCTAACTTACAAGCCAATCTTTTTGAATTACTTCTAAATTTTCGCATGTTCCCTATAGCTATTACCGCCGACGTAGAAAAAATGTATTTCCAAATAAATTTGTCGTTTAAACACCGCAAGTTTCAACGCATACTTTATCGCTTTAATAATTTCTCTCCCATCGATACATATGAATTTAATAGGGTCGCTTTTGGGTTGACAAGCTCTCCCTTCCTCGCTATGCGAATTCTCCGACAGCTCGCCGATGACAATAAGTGCAAACATCCTATAGCCGCACATGAGATTAACAACCATATGTATATGGATGACTTCATCCAATCGGTAGATGGCGCTGATACCGCTGTACGCACTTATACCGATATGATAAATTTATTCTCGTCAGGAGGTTTCAACTTGCATAAATGGATCTCTAATAATTCCGAAGTAATGAAGGCCATTTCGGTGTCTCATAAAAATCCGCAATTTATTAATTTCGATACTGACGCAAATTCAAACGCAAAAATTATTGGATTACAATGGTCGCCTTCCGAAGATACATTCTCATTTAAAGTTAAAATGAACACATCACCTTTTACTAAGCGCTCTTTACTTTCAACTGCCGCTAGCCTTTTTGATCCACTAGGATTAATCGCTCCCGCTGTCGCTTATATGAAGCTACTTGTTCAAGAATGCTGGAAGTTGGACCTAGATTGGGACGACCCAGTACCGCTTTTTATTTTAAAAAAATGGAAACTCTTTTTAAGTGAACTTAACTATTTAGAAAATTTAAAATTCCCACGTCACGTCGGTATTTCCGGTGACTGCCGCATATCGCTATTAGGCTTTGCTGATGCGAGTGAAAAATGCTATGCAGGTGTAGTATACCTTAAGGTCAGCTTACCTAATCAAACCGCTTATTCTGTCCGCATATTGACTTCTAAATCGCGATTAGCTCCGCTAAAGAAAATGACGCTCGCTCGTTTAGAGTTGTGTGCTGCGCTTTTATTAGCAAAACTTCTGATCGCTGTTAGTGATATATTAAAGAAACGCTGTAAAATAGACAACATATACGCCTTTACAGATTCTACGATAGCCCTAACGTGGATACATTCTCCCTCTTATAAATATCAAACTTTCATTGCAAATAGGATTTCTGAAATTAATGCTAACTTAACCGCTTCGCACTGGTTTCATATTAGCGGAAACCAAAATCCCGCTGACGTCTTGTCACGTCCAATTACGCCTCTCGCTTTAGTTAATAATAAATTATGGTTACAAGCACCTGACTGGGTAAAACATCCAGCCAGCTCTTGGCCTATTACCGCTTTCAATAATTTAAATAACTATTCAATTCAAAATGACTCAGAATTAAAAACTGTTACATTGAACGTTGTAACACCGCTAACGCTCGCTGTTTCGCCTATTAGAAATTTAATTGAACGCACCTCGAGTTATTCTAAGCTGCTTCGAATACTCTTATATATATTGCGCTTCTGTAAACGGATTCCTATAGAGCAGAGTACTTCTAATTTAGATATTGCCGAAAATTACCTTGTACGTTTTATACAAAATGAACATTTTTCCGCAGATATAGCCGCGATTAAAAATAATAAAATTTGTAGTAAAAGACTTTTAAAATTAGCCCCCTTCATAGATAAAAACAACATACTAAGAGTAGGTGGTCGATTGTCTCAGTCGCAATTAAATTACTCGCAGATTCACCCTATAGTACTTCCGTCACGTGAACGCTACACGCAATTGTTGATAGATTACTATCATAAAATAAATCTCCACACGGGTCCTGCCCTACTTTTAGCTCTACTAAGACAAAAATATTGGATTTTATCTGCTCGTAACCTTGTGCGACAGAGAGTCCACGCATGTAATAAATGCTTTAGATTTAACCCTAAAAGTACTTACCCGCCGATGGGAGACCTTCCCAGTTTTAGAGTCTCAGAGGTTAAAGCATTCACGCATACCGCTGTAGATTATGGAGGCCCTTACTATGTTACTCATATTAGGCGCCGTGGAATCAGAAGTCATAAGGCTTACATTTGTCTTTTTGTCTGCCTTGCAACAAAGGCTCTACATTTAGAGTTAGTGTCTGACCTAAGTTCAGATCTATTTTTAGCTGCCTTTAAACGGTTCATTTCTCGCCGCGGTCCCGTGTCACTCATTTACAGTGACGGAGCAACAAACTTTTTGGGTGCTAAGCGCAAACTGGATGAGATTTACGCCCTGATTCAGTCAAAATCGCATACTAACTACATCGGTAATTTTCTCGAAGAACAACGAATTCAATTTAAACGTAGTCCAGCACTGGGCCCACACTTCAACGGTTTAAGTGAAGTGGGCATCAAGTGTGTAAAGTCGCACTTAAATAAGATTATAAGTAATCAAATTCTCACCTACGAAGAGTTCAATACGGTTCTCGTACAAGTAGAGGGATTATTAAATAGCAGGCCCCTTTGCGTTCTAAGCTCCGATCCGTCTGACTTAGCTGCTTTAACCCCTAATCATTTTCTCAATGTCACACCTCTAAAGTTTTTACCAGCTGAAGACGTTTCAGATACTTGTAATAGTCAGTTAACCCGCTATAAACTACTGAATAATATCGTCCACTCTTTTTGGAAGAGATGGCATTTAGAATACTTAACTTCTTTACAACAACGCGAAAAATGGAATACACCAACTAAACCCATTAAAATTGGCTCTATCGTAGTAATAAAGGATAGTAACGCTCACCCCTACCGCTGGCCGTTAGGTTTGGTTGAGGAAGTATATCCCGGAAAAGATAAAATAATCCGCACATTAAAGGTAAAAACTGCTACTGGATCTTACATAAGACCAGTAGTAAGAGTTTGCCCTTTACCTACTCAGTAGACCTAGCTAAAAGGTCTTTCTTTGTTGTAAGTTAGTTAAGTAAGAGTTTCCTTATTTTAGAGTTACCTAACTCTCGCGGGGGGAGAGTTGTCTACGCCATTTCACTATATTATATTTATGTATAAATTGGCAACATCCTTTTCCAATATCCGCTTCCTAATGCAGGCACAAGTTACGATGATTGGCTAAAGGACGCCATCTTACTCTTTCGAAAATCATAGTTAATGTCGCACGCGCAAGGTACCGCTCCGAGTAAAAAATATCCGCACCGCTTCAATACAATACTAATCCTAATAAACCGTCATTACGAGTTTTTAAATTTATATAGTTATACAAGTAAATTGTTGGTGTTCGTCGTGAGTGAACTGAAAGTAAAGTTTGGTGAAGAAAATAGAAGCAGGAACATTAAGACATCCCGGTAAGTGTCTGCTCCCTACCACTACACCCCTAGATACAGTCCACTGGCTTCACCATACCCACCAGTAACAAAACAAAAACAGTAGAAACAAAAAATGAAATAGAAGACAAAATATTAAAACTGGATAACCAAGAAATAAATAAAACTATACTACAGAAAATAGAAGAGAATACCAAGTTGTTAAGGGACAATGGGAGGAAGTTAGAAGAAATACAAAAAGGGATTGACAAACATTCGAACAAAATAGATAAAATGACATATGCTGGAGTGGTGGCAGCTAAATCAGAGACGACAAAACTGATAGAGAAACCAACACTGTATTCAGTAGTGGTTTCTTCATCTAAAGAAGAAGAGACAGGAGAGGAGATAATTAATAGAATAAAAAAGGTGGCAGATACAAATGAAGAATGGATACACGTTGAGAAAATCAGAAAGGCGAAGGACAGAAAAGTAGTAATGGGGTGTAGGACTAAAGAAGAAAGAAAGAAACTAAAAGAGACATTAACAAAAGCAGGACAGAGCCTCGTTGTAGATGAAATGAAGAATAAAAATCCCCTAATAATGCTAAAATACGTCCTAGCGAAAACTAGCGACAACGAAGTCATTGAACAAATAAAAAAGGGGAATAAGGAACTATTTAATGACCTTAACAGCGAGGAAGAAAGCATGAAAATAAAGTATAGAAGGAAAGTAAGAAACCCATTACTACAACATGTTGTAATGGAGGTGACACCAAAAATTTGGAGAAGGGCCACTGAAAAAGGGATATTAAAGATGGACATTTTCCATCACATAAAAGTGGTGGACCAATCCCCACTGATCCAATGTATAAAATGTTTGGGGTATGGGCATACCAAAAAATATTGTACCAGTGGGGAAGAATTATGCGGACACTGTGGGGAACAACACCTAAGGACAGATTGCCCAAAATTAAAGGCACAAAAGCCACCTAAATGCATAAATTGTGTGAAAGCTAAAATCAAGGATTATGGGCACGATGCATTTAGCAGTGAGTGTACAATACGTAGGAAAAGAGATGAATTAGCGAGGGCTGCTATAGCCTATTGCTAAGGTTGATTCCAGCGGCAAATCACAGTACAAAATAGTACAAGCCAATTTACAACGAAGCAGACTAGCAACCGATGAGTTGCTGTTGGAATCGGCCAAAGGCAAGATGGCGGTAGCAATAGTTCAAGAGCCTTACATCGGTGGAATAGGTGAGGTGAAGGGGTACAAGGGCACCAGAGTGTACCAGAACACTGGAATGGGAAGG
>DWUF010000003.1:0-15289 GCA_018237025.1 Emesis russula
ATTTTTAATAATTAATTTGAAATGAGATGTTAATCGTTTAAAAAGATATCTAATTATTTTAGAAAAAAATTTAATTTTAAAATTAAATTTAATAAAAATTAATTGATTTTAATTTTTATTAAATTTAATTTAAATATTTTAAGGGATAAGCTTTAAATTAAATTTTTATAATTAAATGAAATTAAATTAAAAATTTTAAAATTTATATTGTTTATAAATTAAAATTTATTATAAAATATTTTTATTAAAATAAAATTTAATTAAATTTAAATTTTTATAAAATAATTATTTTAAATTAAAAAAATAAAAATATAATGATAAAATTAGTATAAATTTAATAATAAATAAAAAAAAATTAATTAAATAATTAAAAGGAATTCGGCAAAAATTTATATTCACCTGTTTATCAAAAACATGTCTTTTTGAAAATAATTTAAAGTCTAATCTGCCCACTGATTAATAAATTAAAGGGCTGCAGTATATTGACTGTACAAAGGTAGCATAATCAATAGTCTTTTAAATGGAGACTTGAATGAAAGATTTAATGAAATATAAACTGTCTCTTTATTAAATATAGAATTTAATTTTTTAGTTAAAAAGCTAAAATAATTTTAAAAGACGAGAAGACCCTATAGAGTTTAATATTTTTATTATTTATATTATTATATAAAATTTTATAAAATAATTAATAAAAATATTTTGTTGGGGTGATAAAAAAATTAAATTAACTTTTTTTATATTTTAACATAAATAAGTGAATAAATGATCCATAATTTATGATTAAAAGAAAAAATTACCTTAGGGATAACAGCGTAATATTTTTTTTTAGTACAAATAAAAAAAAAAGTTTGCGACCTCGATGTTGGATTAAGATAAAATTTAAATGCAAAAGTTTAAAATTTTTGATCTGTTCGATCATTAAAATCTTACATGATCTGAGTTCAAACCGGTTTAAGCCAGGTTGGTTTCTATCTTTAAATAAAAGAAATATTTTAGTACGAAAGGAATAAATATTTAAAATAATTTTAATTTTTAGAATATTATTAATAATTAAATTAATTATGTAAACTATTTTGTCAGAAAAATGTAATGATTTTAGAATTCATAAATATATAATTTATTATATAGATAGTATATGATATTTATAGATATAATTGTTATTTTTATTGGTGTTTTAATTTTATTAATTGGTGTTTTAATTAGATTAGCTTTTTTAACTTTATTAGAACGTAAAGTTTTAGGTTATATTCAAATTCGTAAAGGTCCTAATAAATTAGGTTTTATAGGAATATTACAACCATTTTCAGATGGAATTAAATTATTTAATAAAGAAATAATTTATCCTAATTATTCTAATTATTTAATTTATTATGGTTCTCCTATTATTGGATTTTTTATATCTTTGATAATTTGAATATTAATTCCTTATTATTTTAATTTAATTTCATTTAATTTAGGTATATTATTTTTTTTATGTTGTACAAGATTAGGTGTTTATATTTTATTAATATCAGGTTGATCATCTAATTCTAATTATTCATTATTAGGTGGTTTACGTTCTGTAGCACAAACAATTTCTTATGAAGTAAGATTAGCTTTAATTATAATATCTAGTTTAATTATAATTATGAGATTAAATATAATTAAATTTAATCATTATCAAATATATATTTGATTAATTTTTATAATATTTCCTTTAAGATTATGTTTTTTATCATCATTAATAGCTGAAACTAATCGAACTCCTTTTGATTTTGCTGAAGGGGAAAGTGAATTAGTTTCTGGGTTTAATACTGAATATAGAAGAGGTAGATTTGCTTTAATTTTTTTAGCTGAATATTCAATAATTTTATTTATAAGAATATTATTTGTTTTATTATATATAGGAGGATATATTTTAAGATTAGGATTTTATTTAAAATTAAGTTTAATTTCTTTTTTTTTTATTTGAATTCGAGGAACATTACCTCGATTTCGGTATGATAAATTAATATATTTATGTTGAAAAACATATTTACCAATTTCTTTAAATTTTTTATTATTATATATAGGATTAAAAATTTTTTTTTAACATTAAAAATTAAATAAAATTAGTATAAATTAATAGAATAATTATTCTTTCTTAAGTTTTCAAAACAAATGCTTTAACAAGCTCATTAATTATAGATTAAAAATAATTTTATCTCAAATTTTATTAATAATAGGATTAAAAATGTAATAAGAAAAATAAAAAATTGTTAAAATTTGTCCAATAATAATGTAAGGGTCTTCAACTGGTCGAGCACCAATTCAAGTTAATAAAATAATTGTTGTAACTATTAATCAAAATAAAATTTGATTAATTGGATAAAATTGAATTCCTTGGATTTTTTTATTATATGTAAATGGTAAAATGATTAAAATTAAAATAGATATAACTAAAGCAATAACTCCTCCTAATTTATTAGGAATTGATCGTAAAATAGCATAAGCAAATAAAAAATATCATTCTGGTTGAATATGAATTGGTGTAACTAATGGATTTGCTGGAATAAAATTATCTGGATCCCCTAATATATAAGGATTTATTAAAGTTAATAATGTTAATAATATAATTAAAATAATAAATCCGATTAAATCTTTAAATGTAAAGAATGGGTGAAATGGAATTTTATCTAAATTTCTATTAATTCCTAATGGGTTATTTGAACCTGTTTGATGTAAAAATAGTAAATGAATTATAGTTAATATTAAAATAATAAATGGTAAAAGAAAATGGAAAGTATAAAAACGTGTTAATGTAGCATTATCAACTGCAAATCCCCCTCAAATTCAATTTACTAATATTGTTCCTAAATAAGGGATGGCTGATAATAAATTTGTAATTACAGTTGCTCCTCAAAATGATATTTGTCCTCAAGGTAATACATATCCTATAAATGCTGTTGCTATTAATACAAATAAAATAATAATACCAACTATTCAAGTAAATTTTAAATTAAATGATTCATAATAAATATTTCGTCCAATATGTAAATAAATACAAATAAAAAAAAAAGATGCTCCATTAGCATGTAAAGTTCGAATTAATCAACCATAATTTACATTACGACAAATATAATTAACTCTATAAAATGCTAATTCAATATTAGCATTATAATATATTGTTAAAAATAATCCTGTTAAAATTTGAGTAATTAAACATAAAGCTAATAAAGATCCAAAATTTCATCATGATGAAATATTTGAAGGTGATGGTAAATCAATTAATGATCCATTAATAATTTTAATAATAGGGTGTGTTTTTCGAATAGATTTAAATTTATTTATCATTAGAAAATATTAATTAAAAGATCGTAATGGACCAAAAAAAATATTGGTAATTTTAACTACAGCAATTAAAGTAATAAATAAATAAATAATTAATAATATTATTAAAAAGTATGTTTGTTCATTATATAATTTAGATAAATTTATATTATTTTCATTATTAAAAAATAATAAAATATTAAATATATTAAATATATCTGTATTTACTATATTATTAATTAAGTATAAATTATTATATAAAAAAATTCTAATAATAAAATTAATAATAAATGAAATTATAAAATAAATTTTTATATTTTGAGAAAATTTAAATAATTCATTAGAAGCTACTCTAGATACATAAATAAACAATACTAATAAACCTCCCATGAAAGTTAAAAATAAAATATATGAAAATCAATATGAATAAATTATTATACCTGATAATAAACATAAAATTAAAGTTTGAATTAAAATGAATAAACCTAAAGATAATGGATGATTTAAAAAAATTATAAATAATGAAATAGAAATTAAAGATAAAGATAAAAATATTTTTGTAATATCAAAGAATAGTTTAAAAAAAATAATAATTTTGGAGATTATTGATAAAGTAATACTTTTTCTTTGATGATTTTAAAGAAATATCTTATTTTTGATTTACAAGACCAATGTTTTATTTTAAACTATAAAAACAAATGATAATAATTTATATTATTTTTATAATATTTTTAATTGGTAATATGATTTTTGTAATAAAACGAAAACATTTATTAATTATATTAATAAGATTAGAATTTATTGTATTAAGAATTTATTTTTTAATAATAGTATATTTAATAATAATTAATAATAATATATATTTATTAATAGTTTTTTTAGTATTATCTGTATGTGAAGGAGCTTTAGGATTATCAATTTTAGTGTCTATAGTACGAACTTATGGAAATGATTATTTTCAAAGATTTAATTTAATTTAAATGATAAAATTTTTATTTATAATTTTATTTATAATAATTTTTTGTTTTAAAAAAAAAATATTTTGAATAGTTCAAATAATATTATTTTTAATAATATTTATATTTATAAATTTATCAGTTAATATTTATAATTTTACAAATTTAAGATATATAATAGGAATAGATATGATTTCTTTTGGTATAATTTTATTAAGAATTTGAATTTGTTCATTAATATTAATAGCAAGAGAAAAATTATATAAAGATAATTTTTATTTAAATTTTTTTTTATTAAATATTTTATTATTATTATTAATATTATATTTAACATTTAGAATTATAAATTTATTTATATTTTATATATTTTTTGAGGCTAGATTAATTCCTACATTAATGTTAATTATTGGTTGAGGTTATCAACCTGAACGAATTCAAGCAGGTATATATTTATTATTTTATACTTTATTTATATCTTTACCTTTATTATTAGGAATTTTTTATATTTATAATAATATAAATTATATAATAATATATTTAATAAAATTTAATAATATAAATATATTATTATTATATTTATCAATAATTATAGCTTTTTTAGTAAAAATACCTATATATTTTGTACATTTATGATTACCTAAAGCCCATGTTGAAGCTCCAATTTCAGGATCAATGATTTTAGCAGGTGTTATATTAAAATTAGGGGGTTATGGTTTAATACGAATTTTAGTATTTATACAAAAAATAAATTTGAAAATGAGTTATTTATGAATTATTATTAGATTAGTTGGGGGTACTTATATTAGATTAAAATGTTTATGTCAAATTGATATTAAATCATTAATTGCTTATTCATCTGTTGCTCATATAGGATTAGTAATTGGGGGTATTATAACTATAAATTATTGAGGATATATAGGCTCTTATATTATAATAATTGGTCATGGATTATGTTCATCAGGAATATTTTGTTTATCTAATATTAATTATGAACGATTAAATAGACGAAGAATATTTTTAAATAAGGGGATAATAAATTTTATACCTTCAATAAGATTATGATGATTTTTATTATTATCCTCTAATATAGCAGCTCCTCCTTCATTAAATTTAATAGGAGAAATTAGTTTAATTATTAGTTTAATTAGATGATCAAAAATTTCTATAATTATATTAATATTAATTTCTTTTTTTAGTGCTGCTTATAGATTATATTTATATTCATTTACTCAACATGGTAAATATAATATAGGAATTTATAGATTTTATAGAGGAGTTTCTCGAGAGTATTTAATATTAATATTACATTGATTACCTTTAAATATATTAATTTTAAAAATTGATTATTGTATAATTTGATTTTATTTGAATAATTTAATAAAAAATATTGATTTGTGGAATCAAAAATAAGAAATAAATAATTCTTTTCAAATTATTTTAAATATATATATAAAACAAAATACTAATTCTATTTGTTTTTTAAGATTTTTTTTTTTATTTTTTTTTATATTAATAAATTTTTTTTTTATAATTTATTTTATTATAAAAAATTTAGTGATTTTTTTAGAATGAGAAATTATTTCTTTTAGATCTTTAAATATTGTTATATCTATTTTATTAGATTGAATATCATTATTGTTTATAATATTTGTTAGATTAATTTCTTCTGTTGTTATTTATTATAGAAAAAGTTATATATCTTCTGAATTAAATTTAAATCGTTTTATTATTTTAGTTTTATTATTTGTATTTTCAATAATTTTATTAATTATTAGACCAAATATTATTAGAATTTTTTTAGGTTGAGATGGATTAGGATTAGTTTCTTATTGTTTAGTAATTTATTATCAAAATATAAAATCTTATAATGCTGGTATGTTAACTGCTTTATCTAATCGAATTGGTGATGTAATAATTTTAATAGTTGTATCTTGAATATTAAATTATGGAAGATGAAATTATATTTTTTATATAAATTTTATATTTAATGATTATTCAATAAATTTTGTTGGTTTAATAATTATTTTAGCTGCTATAACTAAAAGAGCTCAAATTCCATTTAGATCTTGATTACCTGCAGCTATAGCAGCTCCTACTCCTGTTTCTGCTTTAGTTCATTCATCAACTTTAGTTACTGCTGGTGTTTATTTATTAATTCGATTTAATGAATTAATTATTAATATTTTTTTTATTAAAATTTTATTATTATTATCTGGATTAACTATATTAATATCTGGGATTTCGGCTAATTATGAATTTGATTTGAAAAAAATTATTGCTTTATCTACTTTAAGACAATTAGGTTTAATAATAAGAATTTTAAGAATAGGGTTTAATGATTTAGCTTTTTTTCATTTATTAACTCATGCAATATTTAAAGCTTTATTATTTATATGTGCTGGAATAGTTATTCATTTTATAAATAATATTCAAGATATTCGTTATATAGGTGGTATTAGAATATATATCCCATTAACTAGATTATGTTTAAATATTTCTAATATAGCTTTATGTGGAATTCCTTTTTTAGCAGGATTTTATTCAAAGGATTTAATTTTAGAAATAGTTAGAATAAGAAATTTAAATTTAATAATTTTTTTTTTATATTATGTTTCAACTGGTATAACAATATTTTACACTATTCGTTTATTAATATATTTAATAGTAAATGATTATAATTTATTAAGAGTTTATAATTTATATGATGAAGATTATATTATATTAAAAAGAATGTTAGTATTATTATTTATGAGTTTAATTTCTGGGAGAATATTAAGATGATTAATTTATTCTTATCCTTATATAATTTATTTACCTTTTAATTTAAAAATAATAGTAATTTATGTAGTATTAATTGGTTTAATATTAGGAATAATTATTAGTAGAATAAAAATTTATAGAGTAAATAAGTTTTTAATAACTTATGAATTAAGATCATTTTTATCTTTAATATGATTTATACCTAGTTTATCAACTTATGGTATTAATTATAATTTTATATTAATAGGTCAAAAATTAATTAAAAATATTGATATAGGTTGAATAGAATTATATAGAGGAGTAGGATTATATAATATTATTAAAAATAATTCAATTATTTATTATATTTTTCAAATTAATAATATAAAAATATATTTATTTAGATTTATATTATGAATAATAATTATATATATAATTATATTATTTTATTTAAATAGCTTAATTTAGAGTTTAATATTGAAGATATTAAGGTGATTAATAAATCTTTAAATATTTATAAAAAAAATTTTTTTATTTTTACAATGAAAATGTAATGTTTTAATAAACTATATAAATAGAAATATTAATGAATATAAATCACTATAAATTAAGTTAGCAGCTTAATTATTTTATATTTCTTTTTTAATATTAATTGGAATTTAAATTCAATAATTTCATTAACAGTGAAATACCTCTAATTTTGGTTTCAATTAATTAATTTATTATATAAATAAGGAGTTAAATTTAACTCTTTTTTTTAAGTCGAAATTAAATGCATTAATTGCTTCTTATTTAAGATAAATTGATTAACAATAATTTTTGAATGCAAATCAAATGTTTTATTTAAACTAAAATCCTAAATAATTCAATTAAGTATATTTTGATTTCATTCATGATATAATCCAATTAATAATATTAAAATAAAAAAAAAACTAACTTTAGTTCAAATAATAAAGTTAACTATTTTAAAAAGTGGAATTATAGGGAAAATTAATGCAATTTCAACATCAAAAATTAAAAAAATTATTGTAATTAAAAAAAAATGTAATGAAAAGGGAATTCGAGCGATTGATTTAGGATCAAATCCACATTCAAATGGGGAACATTTTTCTTGATCTATTAAAGATTTTTTAGATAAAATTAATGATAAAGTTATAAAAATTAATGAAATTAATATGAATAATAAAGATAAATAAAATATTAAAATAATTATTTATATTAAGATTATTAAACTTTTTGATTGGAAATCAAATATACTAAATATATTATATAAATAATAAATAATTGTTAGTTTCCTCATCAATAAATAGAAATATAAAGGAATAATCATACAACATCTACAAAATGTCAATATCATGCTGCTGCTTCAAATCCAAAATGATGATTTATAGAAAAATGATTATTTAAATGACGAATATAACATACTAATAAAAATGTAGTACCAATAATAACATGTAAGCCATGAAATCCTGTTGCTATAAAAAATGTTGAGCCATAAATACTATCAGCAATAGTAAATGGAGCTTCAATATATTCATATGCTTGAAGAATAGTAAAATAAATACCTAATATAATAGTAATAAATAAACTTTGTGAAGTTTGAGTATAATTATTTTCTATTAATGAGTGATGAGTTCATGTAACAGTTATACCTGATGTAATTAAAATAATGGTGTTTAATAATGGAATTTGGAAAGGATTAAATGGAGTAATATTTAAAGGTGGTCATATAGATCCAATTTCAATATTAGGAGATAATCTTCTATGAAAAAAAGCTCAAAAAAAAGAAATAAAAAAAAATACTTCAGAAACAATAAAAAGAATTATTCCTCATCGTAATCCTTTAGATACAAGAATTGTATGATATCCTTGTAGAGTTCTTTCTCGATAAACATCACGTCATCATTGATATATAGATAAAATAATAATAATATATCCTAATATTATTAAGTTTATATTAAAATTATGGAATCATTTAATTAATCCTGTAACTAAGGTTATTGTCCCAATAGCTCTAGTTAAAGGTCATGGACTTTGAGTGACTAAATGATAAGGGTGATTATAATTTATAGACATTAATTAACTTCTCTAGAATAAAGAGTTCTTAATACTGTGATTACATAAGCTTGAATAATTGCAACTGCTGATTCTAATGTTAATAATAAAATTTGAATAAAGATTAAAATAATTAATAAATAATTAGATAAATTATTTCTTCTTCTTCTTAAAAGGGTTAATAAAAGATGACCAGCAATTATATTAGCTGTTAATCGAACAGCTAAAGTTCCAGGTCGAATAATATTTCTAATAGTTTCAATTAATACTATAAAAGGTATTAAAATAGAAGGAGTTCCTTGAGGGATTAAATGAATAAATATATGTTGGGTATTATTTAATCAACCATAAATTATAAATCTTAATCATAAAGATAATGATAATGATAATGAAAAATTTAAATGTCTAGTTCTAGTAAAGATATAAGGGAATAATCCTAAAAAATTATTAAAAAAAACAAATGAAAATAATGAAATAAAAATAAATGTTGATCCATTATTAATATTTGAATTTCCTAATAAATTTTTAAATTCTTTATGAAGCTTAATAATAATAAAATTTCAAAATAAAAATAATCGATTAGGAAAAAATCAATATGAATAAGGAATAAATATTAAACCAATAATAGTTCTTAATCAATTTAATGATAAATTTAATAAATTAGTTGATGGATCAAAAATAGAAAATAAATTATTTATCATTTTCATAAAATATTTTTAATATTATTTTTTTTAAAAAAATTATTTTTATTAATATTATAATTAAAAATATAATAATTTATTATATTAAAAATAATAAAAATAAAAATAAATAAAATAAATGATAAAATTCAGTTAATTGGTATTATTTGTGGGATAAAAGAATATTACTTTATTGTAATAATTTAAATTTGACATATTTAGGTTATTATTTAACTAATTCTTTCATTAGAAGTAAATGCTAATTTACTATAAAATGGTTTAAGAGACCAGTACTTGCTTTCAGTCATCTAATGAAGAATAATTATTAATTCAATTAATAAAATTTTTAATTGAAATTCTTTCAATTACAATAGGTATAAAACTATGATTTGCTCCACAAATTTCTGAACATTGCCCAAAAAAAATTCCAGGACGATTAAGATAAAATCTTGCTTGATTTAATCGTCCTGGGTTAGCATCTACTTTTATTCCTAAGGATGGAATAGTTCAAGAATGAATAACATCAGTAGCAGTAATTAAAATACGAATTTGATTTTTTATAGGTAATACAATTCGATTATCAACATCTAATAAACGAAAATTATTTAATTCATTAGATTGAATTATATAAGAATCAAATTCAATATCATTAAAATCAGAATATTCATATCTTCAATATCATTGATGTCCAATAGCTTTAATAGTAATTAAAGGATTATTTGTTTCATCTAATAAATATAATAATCGTAATGATGGTAAAGCAATAAAAATTAAAGTAATAGCTGGTAAAATTGTTCAAATTAATTCAATTATTTGATTTTCTAATAAAAATCGATTAATAAATTTATTGAAAAATAAAGTTATAGTAATATAAGAAACTAAAATTGTAATTATAATTAAAATAATTAAAGTATGATCATGAAAAAAAATAATTTGTTCTATTAAAGGAGAAGCTCCATTTTGAAAGTTAAAATTTGATCATGTTGCCATTTCTAAAAAAAGGATAATCCTTTATAAATGGGGTTTAAATCCATTACATATAATCTGCCATATTAGAAATTACTTAAAATAGGAAGTTCATTATAAGAATGTTCAGCAGGCGGTAAATTTTGATATCATTCAATTGAAGAAGATATATTTAATGAAAATAAAATTATTCGTTGATTAATTATTGATTCTCAAATAATAATTATTATTAACAATATAGATAATAATGATATATAAGATCCTAAAGATGAAATAATATTTCATGAAATAAATCTATCAGGATAATCAGAATATCGTCGAGGTATTCCAGCTAATCCTAAAAAATGTTGAGGAAAAAATGTTAAATTTACTCCAATAAATATAATAATAAATTGAATTTTTAAATAAAAGGAATTTAAAGATAATCCTGTAAATAATGGATATCAATGAATAAATCCTGCAAAAATTGCAAATACAGCTCCTATAGAAAGAACATAATGAAAATGAGCTACTACATAATAAGTATCATGAAGTGTAATATCAATAGATGAATTAGCTAAAATTACTCCAGTTAATCCTCCTACAGTAAAAAGAAAAACAAATCCTAATCTTCATAATATTGGGGGATTTAAAGAAATTTGAGTTCCATGAAGAGTTGCTAATCAACTAAAAATTTTAATTCCTGTAGGTACAGCAATAATTATAGTTGCAGAAGTAAAATAAGCTCGAGTATCAATATCTATACCAATAGTAAATATATGATGAGCTCAAACAATAAATCCTAATAATCCAATTGCTATTATAGCATAAATTATTCCTAAAGATCCAAAAGTTTCTTTTTTTCCTCTTTCTTGAGAAATAATATGAGAAATAATTCCAAATCCTGGTAAAATTAAAATATAAACTTCAGGATGACCAAAAAATCAAAATAAATGTTGGTATAAAATAGGATCACCACCACCAGCAGGATCAAAGAATGATGTATTTAAATTTCGATCTGTTAATAATATAGTAATAGCTCCAGCTAAAACAGGTAAAGATAATAATAATAAAAGAGCTGTAATTCCTACAGATCAAACAAATAAAGGTATTTGATCAAATGATATATTATTAATTCGTATATTAATAATAGTAGTAATAAAGTTAATTGCACCTAAAATTGAGGAAATTCCCGCTAAATGTAAAGAAAAAATAGCTAAATCTACTGAAGAACCTCCATGAGCAATATTAGAAGAAAGTGGGGGGTACACTGTTCATCCTGTTCCTGCTCCATTTTCTACAATTCTTCTTGAAATTAATAAAATTAAAGATGGAGGTAAAAGTCAAAATCTTATATTATTTATTCGTGGGAAAGCTATATCTGGGGCTCCTAATATTAATGGTACTAATCAATTTCCAAATCCTCCAATTATAATAGGTATAACTATAAAAAAAATTATAATAAAAGCATGAGCTGTAACAATAGTATTATAAATTTGATCATCACCAATTAATGATCCTGAAGTTCCTAATTCTATTCGAATTAATAATCTTAGTGAAGTTCCAACTATTCCTGCTCAAATTCCAAAAATAAAATATAATGTTCCAATATCTTTATGATTAGTAGAAAAAAATCATTTTCGCTAATAAAATGGCTGAGATTATAAGCGATAAATTGTAAATTTATTAACGAGAAATTTCTCTTTTATTATAAATATGTCTTATATTCAATTAATGATTTAAAATTGCAAATTTTAAGGAGTATTATAAATTATACTAAGGCTTAAAGAATAATTATCTTTATAAATAATTTTGAAGATTATTAGTTTATATTAACTTAAAACCTTTAAAGGAAAAATAAAGTTCTAAAAATTATTCCTATAAAAGATAAAAAATTAAAATAATTAATATAAGTTATTGATTTATTTTTAATAAAAATTTTAAATCATTTAAATTTAAAATTAAAAAATAATAAAGAAGAATATATAATTCGAGTATAAAAAAATAATATGATTAATCTTATTATAATAAAAATAAATGAAATTAAATATAAATTATTATTTATTAAAAAATTAATAATAATTCATTTAGGAAAAAATCCTAAAAATGGTGGTAATCCACCTAAAGAAAAAAAATTAATTAAAATTGAAATTTTAATATAAAAATTTATATTAAAATTATAAACTTGATTTATATAAAATAAATTTATTCTATAAAATAAAAAACATATTATACTAATTAAAAAAGAATATATAATAAAATATAATAATCATAAATTTTCACTAATTATTAATGCAGATAATATTCATCCTAAATTATTAATTGAAGAAAATGCTATTAATTTACGTAAAGAAGTTTGGTTAATTCCCCCTAATGATCCGATGATTACATTAAGAATTATAATTAAAATTAAAAAGTTTTTATTAAAATAATATGATAATAAAATTATGGGGGAAATTTTTTGTCATGTTATTAGAATAAAACAATTTAATCAAGATAATCCATTTATAATATTGGGAAATCAAAAATGAAATGGAACTGAACCTATTTTTAAAAATAAAGATGAATTAATTAAAATTGAAATTAAATAATTAATTTCAAAATTTTTAAATAAAATTAAATTTAATAAAATAGAAAATAAAAAATTAATTGAAGCAATTGTTTGAATTAAAAAATATTTTAAAGAAGCTTCAGAATTAAATAAATTATTTGAGTTAGAAATTAATGGAATAAATCTAAGAAGATTAATTTCTAATCCAATTCAACATCCTAATCAAGAATTGGATGAAATAGAAATAAAAGTACTAAAAAATAAAATAAAAATAAAAAATATTTTATTAGAATTTAAATAAAAAAAAATATAAAATAAGAAATTAATCTTAAAAGAATTATAAGTTCTTAATATATATATATATATTTTAGTGTAAGATGCACAATAATTTTTGATATTATTAGATATAGTTTAATTCTATAAAATATAATAAAGGTAAAAAAAATTACATAATTTATTCTATCAGAATAATCCTTTAATCAGGCACTTTATTAAAATTTAAAAAAAAGGATTTCCTTTATAGTTGAGGTATGAGCCCAAAAGCTTAATTTAGCTTATTTTTAATTTTATTTTATTTATTTATATATAAAAAAAATTAAAAACGGTTTTATATAATTATATTAAATATTTATATAATTATTAATTTATATATATATATATATATTTAATTAATTAATATTATATATAATTAATTAAATATATTTAATTAATTTAATTATTTTAATTTTTAACTATTTATTTTTTATATTAATTGATTTATAATTTATATTAATTTTTAATATAAATATTATGAAATAAGGAAAAGAAGATTATTAATATTTTAATATAAATATTAAATTTAATATATAAAAAAAAAAAAAAAATCTATAAAAAAAATTATGATAATAAATAAATTTTTTATAGTTTAAAAATTTATTAATAATTTATTTTACATATAAATTTTAGTGTTGTTTTTTAATTATTTTAATAATATTTATTAATTTAATGTAGTAATTAGATTTAAAAATTTAAGAAATTAAGATTTAGTAATATTATAATTAATAACTAATTTTGTGCCAGCAGTTGCGGTTAAACAAATAATTAAAATAAATTTTTTCAGTTTTTATTAATTAATTATTAATTAAATTAAATATTAAATTATAAGGTGAAATTTTAATTTAATAAAAATTTATAAAAAAATTATGAATTAAGAAATTTATAAATAAACTAGGATTAGATACCCTATTATATAATTTTAACTTATAAAATACTAAAATAGTAAATTAAAATTTATTGAAACTTAAATAATTTGGCGGTATTTTAGTTCATTTAGAGGAATCTGTTTAGTAATTGATAATCCACGAATAAATTTACTTAATTTAAAATTTTATATATCGTTGTAAAAAAAATATTTTTTAATAATAATAATATTTAAAATTTATTAGATAAATTAATTCAAATCAAGATGTAGATTATAATTAAGAATATAATGGATTACAATAAATTTATTTAAATGGATTTTTTTTTTGATAGATTAAAATGAAGGTGGATTTAAAAGTAATTTTGTTTAATTTAATAAAATGATTAAAAATTAAAATATGTACATATTGCCCGTCACTTTCATTTAAAAATTGGAATAAGTCGTAACAAAGTAGAGGTACTGGAAAGTGTTTCTAGAATGATCAAATTAGAGCTTGTAAAAGTATTTCATTTACATTGAAAAGAAATTAATATTTAATTAATTTGAAATTTAAAAATTAGATAAATATAAATTAATAAAAATAATTTTAATATTAAATATTATAATGGGGGTTAAAGTATTTAAATAGAAAAAATTAATAATTTTATAATGAATTAGTATTGTAAAAGAAATTTGAAATATATGAAAATAAAATTAATAAAAAGTTAATTTAATTTATTGTATCTTGTGTATCAGAGTTTATTAATTTAAATTATTTAATTAAATAAATTTCGAATTTTTAAGAGATAATTAATTAAAAAAGTTAATGTTATATAATTATTTTTAATAATTAATTTGAAATGAGATGTTAATCGTTTAAAAAGATATCTAATTATTTTAGAAAAAAATTTAATTT
>DWUF010000004.1:0-15047 GCA_018237025.1 Emesis russula
AGATTAGGTTTAGCAAATTATATTGTAAGTTTTATGTTAATTAAATATTATAAAATAAATTGATTTTTTTTGGAATCGTCGCTGCGAGCACGCTTAATTGGCGCAGTCGGTAGGATAGCCAACAGTAGGTTAGCTAGGGATCCAATATCGAGCCTTTAACTTACTGGCTATCCTGTAATCTACGAGTGACCGCAGCGAAGAGGATTCAAGACTTAGACTCCAACCGAAGAAAATCAGTACGAGAAATACCAGATGATTGGGTGAGTGCTTGGAATCTTTCTTGGTCCACATCCCAGTCATTTTTCCTAGTCTTAATTTACCTCGCTTATATCTTACTATCTATAAATTTTAACCGATTTCTTTTATTTCTTGTGTGTTTAATTAGTATCGTCGTGTTATAGCGTATTATATTCGTAATTTGTATTAGTTTAAAGAGTAATTTATAATAGAACGTTTAGATAAACTTTCAAAATTTTTCACCCAACTGAATCGCGTACTCCTAGTCCAGATCCTAGGCGTAATAATAGACAGGACCTAATAGACGAATATCGGAATCTGAGTTTTCATAGCGCTAATACATCAATCGAAATGTCGGACAAAATAGATACTATCTTTAAAGCTTTAAGGGTCGTGCCAGACTTTGACGGAAACCCTCACGTACTGACTAGATTTATTAGTTTATGCGACAGAATAGTCATCACCTACTTTGACGTTACCCCAGGACACGAACTAGAAAATTTATCTCTTTTGAACGGGATCCTTAATAAAATCACCGGACCCGCCGCGAGATTAATCAACTCCCAGGGCATATCTGACAACTGGAACGGCATACGTAATGCCCTCATAAATAATTTCGCGGACCATCGCGACGAAACAGCATTGTATAACGACATGTCCATGCAGTCACAGGGCTCTAGCACACCGCAAGAGTTTTATGAAAGATGTCAAAATTTATACAGCACCATCGTTACGTATATAACGTTAAACGAGTCGTTATCAACTACGATTGAGGCAAAAAGGGCATTATATAAAAAGCTAACGCTGCAATGCTATTTACGAGGTCTAAAAGAACCCCTTGGATCTAGAATCCGTTGTATGCGTCCCGATTCAATGGAAAAAGCCCTTGAATACGTTCAAGAGGAGCTTAATACTCTTTACCTACAACAAAGAAACGAGGGAGGACCTAGTAAAAAGGATTGGCAACTTAATAGCAGTTTCAATTTAAACAAGCCCTTTAATAATAATGCACCGAATTCTTTTAATTATAACCCAACAGCTAACATGCCAGGACCCTCACAACAGATTCCTGTTCCTCATCATCCTTTCCCTTCATGGAGACCGCAAATAAACCCGCCAGCTAGAATACAGTATCAAGGTCCGTCGCGCACTCAACGAATGTTCAGTGCACCCCCACCAAACTACAACCCCCAGTCCAACGCTTTCCGCGTACCTCAAAGACCTCAACCTCAGCCGCAGCCGACCTTTAAGTACGGCACTCCTAAACCTATGAGTGGCGTGAGCCATTTCTCTTCCAAACCCTTACCACCTTCAGGGCATGATTGGCGCAAGTTCGGAAATCCGCCCCCAAGCAACTACTTCAAATCAAGAGAGATGAATTTTAACCATACTTACCCGGAACAGTATTACTACACTGTCGACGCCCCTGACTATTACCAGCCTGAATATAACTATAGCTATGAACATGACTATTATAATTCTAACAATGAATATTGCGACCATGAACAAAATTACTACCCGACCGAACCATATATCTGCTATGAACTACCACAAGTAGATGAAATTAATGACAGTAATTCCAACCAATGTGAAACTGAAAATTTTTGCAAGGTCCTGAAATCAGACAAACCAAAATAGAGCTTAACCTACAAACGCAACGACAACTACCATATATTCAAATAGAGAATCCACCCTTAAAATTATTGATAGATACGGGCGCAAACCAATCTTTCATAAGCCCCGATGCTGTTCGCATGTATTTCTCTCACGTACCTTGCAATTACGAACCATTCGAAGTTACCAACGTACACGCTACCACACGCAACGACTACTCAATAACCCTGCCCTGTTTCCCCGAATTTAAAGACGAAAACGACATCAAACTTTTCATTTACAAATTTCACGACTACTTTGACGGATTAATAGGCCTAGACTTACTTGAACAATGGGAATCAAAGATTGACCTAAAGAACAAACTCCTTATTACTCACCTTGCGAAGAACCCTATTCAAATGTATGACTCTAGAAATTGTAATTTGTACGAAGATATTATCCCCGCCAATTCATCCAAAATAGTAAGAGTCCCCATAAATACTCACGACGGCGAAGTGCTGATAAATGAACAGTTTCTATCAAATTGCAATATTCGTGAATGTCTAACTGTGGTAAGAGATAACCGTGGCTATTTAGAAGTAGCTAATGATACAAACAACGACATCATATTTTCCATGGACCGTCCTATCGACGCAGAACCATTTAACGTCGAATTAAATAATAACTTTTTATCAACCGATCGATCTATGGAAGTTTTATCACGACTCCGAACTCAACATCTTAACCCCGAAGAAATTGCCAACTTAGAAACTCTTTGTAAAAAATATGCTGACGTATTTTATCTCGAAGGTGAACCTTTAACATTCACCAACAAGATAAAACACAAAATAAGAACTGTAGACGAAATCCCCGTACACGCTAAAAATTATCGATACCCTTATGTCCACCGACAGGAAGTTAGAAACCAAATCCAGAAAATGTTGGAACAAAACATCATTCAACCATCCGACTCCGCTTGGAGCTCCCCCATTTGGATTGTTCCAAAGAAAACTGATGCCTCTGGCAAAACCAAATGGCGTCTCGTCGTCGATTTCCGGAAAGTCAATGAAAAAACCATAGATGACAAGTACCCCATCCCTAATATCACAGATATCTTAGATAAATTAGGCAGATGCCAATATTTCACAACTCTGGATTTAGCATCCGGCTTCTATCAAGTAGAGATGGATCCTTCTGATATATCGAAAACCGCATTTAATGTAGAGAATGGCCATTACGAATTTTTAAGAATGCCAATGGGTCTTAAAAATTCACCATCAACCTTTCAAAGAGTAATGGACAATGTTCTTAAAGACCTCCAGAACACAGTCTGCCTAGTGTATTTAGACGATATCATCGTCTTTAGCACCTCCCTTCAGGAGCATATGATTAATCTGGAAAAAGTCTTCTTAAGACTACGCGAGTCCAACTTCAAAATTCAGATGGACAAATCGGAATTTCTCAAATTAGAAACAGAATTCTTAGGGCATGTAATAAGTAAGGACGGTGTGAAGCCGAACCCTAACAAAATTAAAGCCATAAGTAATTACCCGCTGCCTAAAACACCGACCGAAATAAAACGTTTCCTCGGATTACTAGGCTACTATCGAAAATTTGTTCCCGATTTTGCAAAAGTAACTAAACCATTGACCCAATGCTTAAAGAAAGGTTCTAAAATTAATATCAACGACCCAAACTACATTAAATGCTTCGAAAAATGCAAAACTTTACTCACTAATGATCCGATCCTACAATACCCAGATTTCACTAAAAAATTTATTCTTACCACGGATGCATCCAATGTAGCTATAGGCGCAATCCTGTCCCAAGGCCCCGTAGGGTCAGATAAGCCAATAGCGTACGCATCTCGTACGCTAAATAGCAGTGAGATTAATTACAGTACCATCGAGAAGGAGTTACTAGCAATCGTTTGGGCAACAAAGTACTTTAGACCTTATCTTTTTGGCCGAAAGTTCAAAATTATCACCGATCATAAACCCCTTCAATGGGTTATGAACCTCAAAGAGCCCAACTCTCGTTTAACGCGTTGGCGATTAAAGCTAAGCGAATATGATTTCACCGTCACTTACAAGCAGGGGAAGCGAAATACTAATGCGGACGCACTTTCGCGAGTCGAGATCCATAATGAAGAACTGGAGGACCTCGCTTCACTTATTCCAAACTTATCAGAGATCCTCTCAGTAGATAACTCTAGAACCATTACCGCCGATAACTCTAGAACACTTACCGCCCCCGATATTGCTGATGACTCCCGAACATTGACAGCCCATACTTCTGAAGAAAACCCCATTTTAAGTATACCTATAGCAGATGCGCCACTAAATAGATTTACCAAGCAAATAGTTTTCAAGATTGTTGGAGATATTAAAAGAAAACCCCTTATGTCTAAGCCATTTGACACCCACACGCGAATCGAAATTCAAATCTCAGAATCTGATATTGAAAATGATATAATTAACGCGATTAGAGAATACGTGAACCCGAAAATTAAAACCGGCTTACTAATTCATCCCACATCTGCAATGTATACTGTTATTCCCATACTGCAAAAAACGTTCAAAAGTTCCGCAATGAAATTAGTTTTTACAAAAACCGAGCTTGAAAATGTCAAGGAATACCTATGCCAGCAGGAGATCATTAGTAAATATCACGATGGTAAAACTAACCACCGTGGTATCAACGAATGTTACTTGGCTCTGTCACATAGATACTATTGGCCCAAAATGCGAGATCACATAACAAAATTCATTAACGAGTGTATTATCTGCGGACAGGCTAAGTATGATCGGAACCCCATTAAACAACAATTTCGCGTAGTTCCACCCGCAAGCAGACCTTTCGAAATCGTTCACTTAGACCTTCTATCTATTCAAAACGAAAAGTTCATAACCATAGTAGATTCGTTTTCCAAATACGCCCAAGCATACTACCTTAAAGACGGTACAGCAGTTAGTATAATTCAGGCATTATTACAATATTGCACTCACCATGGTCTACCCACAACACTAGTCACAGACAATGGGACAGAATTCGTGAATCAATTATTCTCGGAATTCATCAGATTACACAAAATTCATCATCATAGGGTGGCACCAGATGCCCCAAACGAGAACGGTATAGTGGAAAGATTCCATTCTACTATTCTGGAACATCTGCGTATTCTGAAACTGCAGCACAAAAATGAATCCGTAATAAATCTCATGCCCTATGCATTACTTGGGTACAATAGTTCCATCCATAGTTTTACAAAATGCAAACCTTTTGACATAGTGACTGGACATTTTGATCCCAGAGACCCCTTTAGTATTGACCTCTCTTCCCAGCTACTACAGCAGTACGTAATTGACCATAAAATTAAAATGACTAAGACATACGAAATTATACACGATTTAACGACTGACAGCCGTAAAAATATCATGAACAATAGGAATACAGACAGACAAACCGAAATACAGTATTCCCCCGATCAAGAGGTATATGTTCGAAACCCGGTTGCTTCACGACAAAAGTTAGCCCCTAGATATACACAAGACAAGATCATAGCAAATCTACCTATCCACATCTACACAAAGAAAAAACGAGGACCAGTAGCTAAATCACGCCTAAAGAGAACTCCTAAAACCTCTAAACTTTTACAGGACAACGACAATACTTCTACTCCTACTGCAAAAGACCACCACACAGGAAGTAAGACTTGAAAGCCTAAATGACGGACCGGGCATTTTACCCTTTAAATTAGGACCCATGAGACTAACGTCTCACTATCACTCCTTTCTGCAACCCATAGACCTACAGGAACTACAAAATAAGATAACCTCCGTTCAAACCCAACTTCACGACATTAGTCCAGACCTTAACAATAAAACTTCAGACTTATTTAAACCACATTTGGATTACTTGACAGACAAACTACAAAATACATTTGACCATTTACAGACTTTTAGAATCAAACGTACAAAAAGAGGACTTATTGACGGTCTCGGTTCGATTATTAAAAGTTTAACTGGCAACTTAGACCACACAGATGCACAGCGCTATAATGCTGCCATAAAAGTGCTTCAGATGGATGAGAATAAATTAATAACCGAATTAAATAACCATATTAGTTTGACGAAGGACTGGACATTACAATATGAAACAATTATTAACAATATAGCAGAAAATCAGAATAGGATAGAAACCTTGTTGGAAAAGATTAGAAATAGCGATATGACTAGAGACAATGACTTAATTAAATACGCGCACCTCGCACAAGTATTTTTGGTACTTGGCGATAACGTAGATTCCGTTTCTAATGAAATATATAAATTACAAGATGCGTTGGCTCTCATTAAAGTTAAGAGCATGCATCATTCCATCTTAAGTGTAGAATCAATAGAAAAAATAATAAGTAAGTTAGTAAAATTATACGGTAAAGAAAGTATTTTAGAATTAGATATGAGGGAATATTACGATATAGTCAAAATAGGTTCGTTTTATTCCGATAATAAATTAGTTATAGTATATAAATTTCCTATATTAACACCACAAGATTACAATTTATTTCGACTATCAATAGTTCCTAATGCACAAAACCAAATTCTTATCCCACCGTATCCTCTCCTTGCCATCCACCAAAAAGATGCCAAGTACATAATGGCTGAATGCCCGAAGACGAGTAAAGGCTATCTATGTGAAGAAGAAAGCAACTTCCAAAGTAGAACATCTGAAGACTGCATCCAACAACTTATCATCACACAGCAACAAGAAGATAAGTGTCAACCCATTACTGTCCAACTACAAAAAGCAGCGCTAGAACAACTAGACGACCGGCATTATACAATCTATTTTCCCAGCGACACGAAAATACATCTATCGTGTGGACAAGATATATACAAAACTCTTCGTGGTAGCTATCTCGTCACTATACCGCATACCTGTTCAATGAAGACTCCTGACTTCATAATTTCCAACAACGAAGATCGCGTCAAAGGGAACCCCATCAAAATTATGAATGTACCGCCAGAACAACACACCGTTCACACTTCATTGCCAATCCTCAAACTCAACACCATCAACTTAGAACATCTCCAAGCAGCAAACCTTAAGGTCTCACAGCAACAACTCTTAAATCAAACTGGAGAAAATAAGATTTTGTACCATACAACCATACCCATTTATCTCATTATACTGGGTGCAGCTGGCCTAATCAGTGGAATATTATACAGGAGATATGAATCTCGTCGGAGCATGTCTCAGAACTCCAACGCAGACAACATTGAGCTTCAAAGAGTCTATGCTGTACCAGCTGAAAGGAGGGATGAAACTCCAGCTCAATTTACAACAAGGTTGCCCATTATCGCTGGTCTACGAGGGGAGGTGTTACGCAAGCCTCCACTATAGGAATTGCTAAGCGGGCACCGCTTACAATATCAGACACGAGCCGCGGGAGCTGAATCAGCGTAATGCGAGGCAGAGTACGTCAGAACCGCGACTTCATTATTTAATTAGTTAGAATAGTTTAGCACTCTTGTTTCCACCATCGAACAATTGTGACCATTTAAGTTAGATTAGGTTTAGCAAATTATATTGTAAGTTTTATGTTAATTAAATATTATAAAATAAATTGATTTTTTTTGGAATCATCGCTGCGAGCACGCATAATTGTCTAGTGGGATTCATTTAAATCGGGTAAACCAAAAAAAAAAGACAATAATAATTTTCGTCTACAAATAAAACGAAATGGTTAGAAGTATCAACTCGTATACATGCTAACTTTACAAACATTACAGCATACTTCCTGTATGTTGTAACGTGGGGACTGAGAATAGGGGATGATATTTGGCAGTTATATCTGGGGTCAAACTGCTTACGCATGTTGACAGAACTGCTGAAGTGGCGGATTAAATTCTTTATTAGGTACACAAAAAAATGACTGTGTCGAATGAAGTGTGACTACAAGTTTTGTTCTTAAAGGACGCCATCGATTAGGTTCAGATATAATCATTTTTACGAACAAAACAGTTTAAAAATGCTATTTTCTTGTACTTCCAATGTATGATATTAATTTTACCTTATAGTAAAAGTTTATTTTACTGTACGGTAAAATTAACGTTTAATGTCTTTATCTGAATAAGGCAATACTTAATCTGAAACTTAAAAACATTTACGTACCTATTATTATCACACTAATTAAATCGTGTATGACTGATTTTTAAGAAATTCAGTACAATGATAGACACCGTTTTTTATTAAAAAAAGAGTTAAGTAAATTTACCTTTTTGTTTTGCCTGTGATGACTATGTGCGGGCAGTATACAGCAAGAACAAAAGTATGAAGATATATTGTAATAACAAAAAGGAGAAAACACTCAATTTCCCATATGTATATATGTAAACAATTGAAGGATGTAGGATGTGAAGAAATTTTAAGGTAAACCTAATATTTGAAAATTTCGTGTCACAACGGTTTAGCCGCGCTCCTCCGAAATGGCTCGACTGACTTTTATGTTTTTTTTTTTGAATATTTAGTAAGTATGAGTTGAAAAAAAGGAGCAGGTATGAATAGGTCGCAAAGTCTGTTTCATATCCTGTTTCATGTTTAATCCAAAATACGTATAACCCCAAATTTTCACCTCCGTATCCTTAACTCGCATTTTTTAAAGATTTTGATATTTTTACATTTTTTTCATAAAATTTTATACCATTTGCAGAACAACGTAAACGAACTTGTTTAAAATTCTTTATTTTCACGTCTCTCCACACGAAACTCCTTTATTGTAAAACAGTTAATTAATAAAACATGTTCATAAAACATCTTGGAGTTTAAATTAAAGTAACAATAATGAAATTGTCGTGTATGTACACGACAATTTTATTTGTCGTAGAACAGGAAGAATATCTCAATCGTCTAATGGAACTAGTGTCAGTCTAATGGAATTCCATATAAATAAGTTTTTCAGTTTTCCTCAAAAACAGAAAATACACAAATTCGGGTGATAGACTGAACGTGTCAACAATTTGTGTCCACACAACAGATTCCTGTTCCTCATCATCCTTTCCCTTCATGGAGACCGCAAATAAACCCGCCAGCTAGAATACAATATCAAGGTCCGTCGCGCACTCAACGAATGTTCAGTGCACCCCACCAAACTACAACCCCCAGTCCAACGCTTTCCGCGTACCTCAAAGACCTCAACTTCAGCCGCAGCCGACCTTTAAGTACGGCACTCCTAAACCTATGAGTGGCGTGAGCCATTTCTCTTCCAAACCCTTACCACCTTCAGGGCATGATTGGCGCAAGTTCGGAAATCCGCCCCCAAGCAACTACTTCAAATCAAGAGAGATGAATTTTAACCATACTTACCCGGAACAGTATTACTACACTGTCGACGCCCCTGACTATTACCAGCCTGAATATAACTATAGCTATGAACATGACTATTATAATTCTAACAATGAATATTGCGACCATGAACAAAATTACTACCCGACCGAACCATATATCTGCTATGAACTACCACAAGTAGATGAAATTAATGACAGTAATTCCAACCAATGTGAAACTGAAAATTTTTGCAAGGTCCTGAAATCAGACAAACCAAAATAGAGCTTAACCTACAAACGCAACGACAACTACCATATATTCAAATAGAGAATCCACCCTTAAAATTATTGATAGATACGGGCGCAAACCAATCTTTCATAAGCCCCGATGCTGTTCGCATGTATTTCTCTCACGTACCTTGCAATTACGAACCATTCGAAGTTACCAACGTACACGCTACCACACGCAACGACTACTCAATAACCCTGCCCTGTTTCCCCGAATTTAAAGACGAAAACGACATCAAACTTTTCATTTACAAATTTCACGACTACTTTGACGGATTAATAGGCCTAGACTTACTTGAACAATGGGAATCAAAGATTGACCTAAAGAACAAACTCCTTATTACTCACCTTGCGAAGAACCCTATTCAAATGTATGACTCTAGAAATTGTAATTTGTACGAAGATATTATCCCCGCCAATTCATCCAAAATAGTAAGAGTCCCCATAAATACTCACGACGGCGAAGTGCTGATAAATGAACAGTTTCTATCAAATTGCAATATTCGTGAATGTCTAACTGTGGTAAGAGATAACCGTGGCTATTTAGAAGTAGCTAATGATACAAACAACGACATCATATTTTCCATGGACCGTCCTATCGACGCAGAACCATTTAACGTCGAATTAAATAATAACTTTTTATCAACCGATCGATCTATGGAAGTTTTATCACGACTCCGAACTCAACATCTTAACCCCGAAGAAATTGCCAACTTAGAAACTCTTTGTAAAAAATATGCTGACGTATTTTATCTCGAAGGTGAACCTTTAACATTCACCAACAAGATAAAACACAAAATAAGAACTGTAGACGAAATCCCCGTACACGCTAAAAATTATCGATACCCTTATGTCCACCGACAGGAAGTTAGAAACCAAATCCAGAAAATGTTGGAACAAAACATCATTCAACCATCCGACTCCGCTTGGAGCTCCCCCATTTGGATTGTTCCAAAGAAAACTGATGCCTCTGGCAAAACCAAATGGCGTCTCGTCGTCGATTTCCGGAAAGTCAATGAAAAAACCATAGATGACAAGTACCCCATCCCTAATATCACAGATATCTTAGATAAATTAGGCAGATGCCAATATTTCACAACTCTGGATTTAGCATCCGGCTTCTATCAAGTAGAGATGGATCCTTCTGATATATCGAAAACCGCATTTAATGTAGAGAATGGCCATTACGAATTTTTAAGAATGCCAATGGGTCTTAAAAATTCACCATCAACCTTTCAAAGAGTAATGGACAATGTTCTTAAAGACCTCCAGAACACAGTCTGCCTAGTGTATTTAGACGATATCATCGTCTTTAGCACCTCCCTTCAGGAGCATATGATTAATCTGGAAAAAGTCTTCTTAAGACTACGCGAGTCCAACTTCAAAATTCAGATGGACAAATCGGAATTTCTCAAATTAGAAACAGAATTCTTAGGGCATGTAATAAGTAAGGACGGTGTGAAGCCGAACCCTAACAAAATTAAAGCCATAAGTAATTACCCGCTGCCTAAAACACCGACCGAAATAAAACGTTTCCTCGGATTACTAGGCTACTATCGAAAATTTGTTCCCGATTTTGCAAAAGTAACTAAACCATTGACCCAATGCTTAAAGAAAGGTTCTAAAATTAATATCAACGACCCAAACTACATTAAATGCTTCGAAAAATGCAAAACTTTACTCACTAATGATCCGATCCTACAATACCCAGATTTCACTAAAAAATTTATTCTTACCACGGATGCATCCAATGTAGCTATAGGCGCAATCCTGTCCCAAGGCCCCGTAGGGTCAGATAAGCCAATAGCGTACGCATCTCGTACGCTAAATAGCAGTGAGATTAATTACAGTACCATCGAGAAGGAGTTACTAGCAATCGTTTGGGCAACAAAGTACTTTAGACCTTATCTTTTTGGCCGAAAGTTCAAAATTATCACCGATCATAAACCCCTTCAATGGGTTATGAACCTCAAAGAGCCCAACTCTCGTTTAACGCGTTGGCGATTAAAGCTAAGCGAATATGATTTCACCGTCACTTACAAGCAGGGGAAGCGAAATACTAATGCGGACGCACTTTCGCGAGTCGAGATCCATAATGAAGAACTGGAGGACCTCGCTTCACTTATTCCAAACTTATCAGAGATCCTCTCAGTAGATAACTCTAGAACCATTACCGCCGATAACTCTAGAACACTTACCGCCCCCGATATTGCTGATGACTCCCGAACATTGACAGCCCATACTTCTGAAGAAAACCCCATTTTAAGTATACCTATAGCAGATGCGCCACTAAATAGATTTACCAAGCAAATAGTTTTCAAGATTGTTGGAGATATTAAAAGAAAACCCCTTATGTCTAAGCCATTTGACACCCACACGCGAATCGAAATTCAAATCTCAGAATCTGATATTGAAAATGATATAATTAACGCGATTAGAGAATACGTGAACCCGAAAATTAAAACCGGCTTACTAATTCATCCCACATCTGCAATGTATACTGTTATTCCCATACTGCAAAAAACGTTCAAAAGTTCCGCAATGAAATTAGTTTTTACAAAAACCGAGCTTGAAAATGTCAAGGAATACCTATGCCAGCAGGAGATCATTAGTAAATATCACGATGGTAAAACTAACCACCGTGGTATCAACGAATGTTACTTGGCTCTGTCACATAGATACTATTGGCCCAAAATGCGAGATCACATAACAAAATTCATTAACGAGTGTATTATCTGCGGACAGGCTAAGTATGATCGGAACCCCATTAAACAACAATTTCGCGTAGTTCCACCCGCAAGCAGACCTTTCGAAATCGTTCACTTAGACCTTCTATCTATTCAAAACGAAAAGTTCATAACCATAGTAGATTCGTTTTCCAAATACGCCCAAGCATACTACCTTAAAGACGGTACAGCAGTTAGTATAATTCAGGCATTATTACAATATTGCACTCACCATGGTCTACCCACAACACTAGTCACAGACAATGGGACAGAATTCGTGAATCAATTATTCTCGGAATTCATCAGATTACACAAAATTCATCATCATAGGGTGGCACCAGATGCCCCAAACGAGAACGGTATAGTGGAAAGATTCCATTCTACTATTCTGGAACATCTGCGTATTCTGAAACTGCAGCACAAAAATGAATCCGTAATAAATCTCATGCCCTATGCATTACTTGGGTACAATAGTTCCATCCATAGTTTTACAAAATGCAAACCTTTTGACATAGTGACTGGACATTTTGATCCCAGAGACCCCTTTAGTATTGACCTCTCTTCCCAGCTACTACAGCAGTACGTAATTGACCATAAAATTAAAATGACTAAGACATACGAAATTATACACGATTTAACGACTGACAGCCGTAAAAATATCATGAACAATAGGAATACAGACAGACAAACCGAAATACAGTATTCCCCCGATCAAGAGGTATATGTTCGAAACCCGGTTGCTTCACGACAAAAGTTAGCCCCTAGATATACACAAGACAAGATCATAGCAAATCTACCTATCCACATCTACACAAAGAAAAAACGAGGACCAGTAGCTAAATCACGCCTAAAGAGAACTCCTAAAACCTCTAAACTTTTACAGGACAACGACAATACTTCTACTCCTACTGCAAAAGACCACCACACAGGAAGTAAGACTTGAAAGCCTAAATGACGGACCGGGCATTTTACCCTTTAAATTAGGACCCATGAGACTAACGTCTCACTATCACTCCTTTCTGCAACCCATAGACCTACAGGAACTACAAAATAAGATAACCTCCGTTCAAACCCAACTTCACGACATTAGTCCAGACCTTAACAATAAAACTTCAGACTTATTTAAACCACATTTGGATTACTTGACAGACAAACTACAAAATACATTTGACCATTTACAGACTTTTAGAATCAAACGTACAAAAAGAGGACTTATTGACGGTCTCGGTTCGATTATTAAAAGTTTAACTGGCAACTTAGACCACACAGATGCACAGCGCTATAATGCTGCCATAAAAGTGCTTCAGATGGATGAGAATAAATTAATAACCGAATTAAATAACCATATTAGTTTGACGAAGGACTGGACATTACAATATGAAACAATTATTAACAATATAGCAGAAAATCAGAATAGGATAGAAACCTTGTTGGAAAAGATTAGAAATAGCGATATGACTAGAGACAATGACTTAATTAAATACGCGCACCTCGCACAAGTATTTTTGGTACTTGGCGATAACGTAGATTCCGTTTCTAATGAAATATATAAATTACAAGATGCGTTGGCTCTCATTAAAGTTAAGAGCATGCATCATTCCATCTTAAGTGTAGAATCAATAGAAAAAATAATAAGTAAGTTAGTAAAATTATACGGTAAAGAAAGTATTTTAGAATTAGATATGAGGGAATATTACGATATAGTCAAAATAGGTTCGTTTTATTCCGATAATAAATTAGTTATAGTATATAAATTTCCTATATTAACACCACAAGATTACAATTTATTTCGACTATCAATAGTTCCTAATGCACAAAACCAAATTCTTATCCCACCGTATCCTCTCCTTGCCATCCACCAAAAAGATGCCAAGTACATAATGGCTGAATGCCCGAAGACGAGTAAAGGCTATCTATGTGAAGAAGAAAGCAACTTCCAAAGTAGAACATCTGAAGACTGCATCCAACAACTTATCATCACACAGCAACAAGAAGATAAGTGTCAACCCATTACTGTCCAACTACAAAAAGCAGCGCTAGAACAACTAGACGACCGGCATTATACAATCTATTTTCCCAGCGACACGAAAATACATCTATCGTGTGGACAAGATATATACAAAACTCTTCGTGGTAGCTATCTCGTCACTATACCGCATACCTGTTCAATGAAGACTCCTGACTTCATAATTTCCAACAACGAAGATCGCGTCAAAGGGAACCCCATCAAAATTATGAATGTACCGCCAGAACAACACACCGTTCACACTTCATTGCCAATCCTCAAACTCAACACCATCAACTTAGAACATCTCCAAGCAGCAAACCTTAAGGTCTCACAGCAACAACTCTTAAATCAAACTGGAGAAAATAAGATTTTGTACCATACAACCATACCCATTTATCTCATTATACTGGGTGCAGCTGGCCTAATCAGTGGAATATTATACAGGAGATATGAATCTCGTCGGAGCATGTCTCAGAACTCCAACGCAGACAACATTGAGCTTCAAAGAGTCTATGCTGTACCAGCTGAAAGGAGGGATGAAACTCCAGCTCAATTTACAACAAGGTTGCCCATTATCGCTGGTCTACGAGGGGAGGTGTTACGCAAGCCTCCACTATAGGAATTGCTAAGCGGGCACCGCTTACAATATCAGACACGAGCCGCGGGAGCTGAATCAGCGTAATGCGAGGCAGAGTACGTCAGAACCGCGACTTCATTATTTAATTAGTTAGAATAGTTTAGCACTCTTGTTTCCACCATCGAACAATTGTGACCATTTAAGTTAGATTAGGTTTAGCAAATTATATTGTAAGTTTTATGTTAATTAAATATTATAAAATAAATTGATTTTTTTTGGAATCGTCGCTGCGA
>DWUF010000005.1:0-13599 GCA_018237025.1 Emesis russula
TAATAAATATTCTACGAGTATACAGACTTTTCCTTGCCTCTAACACGCACATAACCGGGTACGGGGCTACCTCCACACTGGTGACCCTAACTGAGGCATATTTTGACTTTTTATATCGTTATAATTGTGTGAGTGATTATAAAAATGACCACGCCTGCTCAGCCTATCTCCGTGCCTTCAAGCTTTCCTCCTGCCAAACCAAGCCCGGCAGAGCCAGCACAAGCAAACAGCCAAGAAATGGCAGCAATTTCAGCAGCATCTAGGCTTTGCGATTTCTGGTGCGACGAACCATATCTATGGTTCATACAGGCAGAATCAATTTTAGCACCACAAAAACTAGGAGATGATGCAAAATTCAACCTAATAGTCGGAAAATTAGGAAAAGATGTCATCCAGCAAGTGAGTGATCTACTACGTGATCCACCAGCCAACAAAAAGTACGAGGCACTGAAGACGCGGTTAATATCAGTATATGAAGAGAGCGAGTCACGCCAGTTCGAAAAACTGTTGAGAGATATGGAGCTCGGAGATCAAAAACCGACCCAGCTCCTCCGCCGCATGAGAGACCTTGCAAGAGGGAAGATTCCAGATTGTGCCCTGGCTATGCTTTGGTTACGACAATTACCTTCATCAGTCAGAGGCGTCTTGGCCGTCACGGACACGAAGAGTCCAGAAGCCCTGGCAGCAGTGGCTGACAAGATAATGGAAACCATGCGGCCCATTGATGTAGCAGAAGTAGCGACAACAACCAGACCGCATGACATCACCAGAGAAATTGCCAAGCTGACGGCCCGGTTTAATCGCCTAGAGCAAGCATTCCGCGGTCGCAGGCAAACGCCCCAGCGTCCGAGGTCACGTTCCCGAGGCAGGCAGCAACCAGTGGGTCCACGACGCACACCACAAGATCCGGATTGGATATGTTACTACCACCTTAAGTATAAGTCAAAAGCGCGTAAGTGTGTTAAACCATGTAATTTCAGTAGGTTGAATGCGGGAAACTAAGAGCGGTACAGCCAGAGGTGGATGCCTGTGCCGCCCCTACTTCCCACCGCCTTTGCGTCACCGACTCAAAAAGTGGTATTCGCTTCCTGGTGGACACGGGGGCAAACGTATCTGTCCTACCTAGGAATATTTTAGGTAATAATATTAATGAGAGTAAAGACTATGTACTCTATGCCGCTAATGGTTCAGTAATTCGAACATATGGCAACCGTACCTTAAGGTTAGATTTAAACTTACGCAGGTCTTTCACATGGACGTTCGTGGTTGCAGCGGTAAAACAGCCTATATTAGGCGCCGATTTTCTTAGTCATTTCGGGTTAATGGTAGATCTTAAGGCTAGTAAGTTAATTGATAAAAATACTAATTTTAATACTCTCGCGTGTGTAATTACAACAAAAGAACCGAGTATTAAGACCTTAGACTGTAGTCATCCATATTACGAACTTTTATCTAGTTATCCGGACATAACTAAACAAACTTCGTTTAAAGTTAGTAATAACCATTCGGTATTCCATCATATAGAGACTCAAGGACCTCCGGTGCATGCGCGTGCTAGACCGCTACCACCGGACCGCTACAAAAAAGTAAGGGAAGAATTCAAGGTCATGCAGGAAATGGGCATCTGCCGACCTTCGAAGTCACCATGGGCCAGCCCTCTGCACGTTGTAGTCAAGAAAAATGGTGAGTTAAGACCGTGTGGTGATTATAGGAAACTTAATGCAATTACCAAACCCGACCGTTACCCTATACCACGATTACATGATTTTACCTACTTACTAACGGACAAGACTATATTCTCTACGTTAGACATCCGGCGCGCCTATCACGCTATTTGTGTTCACCCTAATGATATCGAAAAGACAGCGATCATCACCCCATTTGGTCTGTTTGAGTTTCCTCGTATGACATTTGGGCTAAGAAACGCTGCACAAACGTTCCAACGTTTTATGAACCATGAGGTGCTACAGGGTTTAGATGTTTTGCAAATAGATAGTTTCGATTCCGGAGACGGAGTACAGTCATCATGTCTCTATAACTATATTGATGATATTATTATAGCAAGTACCTCACGTCATATACACGAGGAGCATCTTAAAAGGATATTCCAGAGGTTTGTAGAGTATGGGATAACTATTAACGTTTCTAAATGTTCATTAGGGCAGGCTATCGTAAAGTTCTTAGGCTATAAAGTATCTGCGAGTGGATTACAACCTTTAGACGATAAGGTACAGGCGATCATAGATTTTCCGAAACCGGAAACGATAGAGCAACTAAGACGTTTCTTAGGAATGGTCAATTTTTATAGAGCACATATCCCAAACGCTATAAAATATCAGGGCATTCTTAATAATTATTTACATAATACTAAAAAACGGGATAAAACTCGTATAGAATGGACAGAAAACGCAGATGAAGCATTCTTACAATGTAAGCTTGCATTACGAAACGCAGCTACATTGTCTTATCCACGTGACGATTCCCCGTATGCGCTCATGGCTGACTCGTCAAATACCTGCGCGGGCGCGTCACTTATGCAACGCGTGAATAATACTTGGCTTCCACTCGGATATTTCTCTAAAAAATTAACCGACACACAACAAAAGTACTCTACATATGACAGGGAGTTATTAGCCATTTATTTAGCGGTTAAACATTTTCGTAATATGATCGAAGGCCGTCCGTTAATAGTTTATACGGATCACAAGCCTCTTATGTACGCGTTTACCAAGGTAAATTCCGAAAAGGAATCACCAAGGCGAACTCGTCATCTATCATTCATTAGTGAGTTTACCACAGATATTAGACACATAACGGGTTCACAAAACATAGTAGCAGACGCACTCTCTAGAATCTCTACCATAGATTGCCCGTCGTATATCGATTACGCTGACCTAACAATAGCTCAAGAAAACGACGAGTATATCAAGTCATTTATGCACAGTAATGACAGTAACGTTCAACTTAGAAAGATAACATTACCGTCATGTGATAAGTCTATTTACTGCGAAACGACCACAGACGTGGCGAGGCCTTATCTGCCCGAGTCATTTCGCAGAATTGCATTCGAGTCTGTACACAACCTAAGTCATCCTAGCGTTCGCGGTACGAGAAAGTTGCTGAGTGGTAAATTTTTCTGGCCTAACATGAACAAGGACATAGGCGTGTGGTCCAAGTCTTGCATACAATGCCAACAGTCGAAAATAAACAGACATACGGTTTCCGACTTACAGCAATTTCCAGCTTGTGATCGTTTCCAGCACATTCATGTAGACTTGGTCGGTCCATTACCCACGTCCCCTGAAGGCTATAGGTATTGCGTAACCATTATAGATAGGAAAACACGTTGGCCAGAAGCCTTCCCACTAAAAGACATAACGGCAGAAACTGTCGCCACTGCTATTTACAACGGTTGGATAACCAGATTCGGCTGCCCATTGCGACTTACGAGCGACCAAGGTCGCCAGTTTGAAAGTAACCTATTCACACAGCTTTTGAAGCTTTTAGGGATCCGTAAGCATAGAACCTGCTCCTACCACCCACAGAGCAACGGTATTTTAGAACGATGGCATCGAGGACTCAAGGTAGCGCTCACTGCGCGACTTGAATCATCATCAAATTCATCGACCTCGTGGGTCACAGAACTCCCAACGGTAATGCTAGGCCTACGTGCAGCAGTGAGATCTGATAATGGTATTAGTGCTGCGGAAATGACGTATGGTGTACCCTTAAGATTACCTGGCGATTTTTACAATACAAACAGCAAACTCCAAAATATAGGAGACGATGAATATGTTAAAAAATTGCGTAACGTAATACGTAGTATAAAACCGTCCTCTACAAAAAATCGCAATAACAGAACCTTATTTGTTCATCCCGACTTAGATAAATGTGAGTACGTATTTATACGCACCGATCATGTGCGCAAGCCGCTCGAGCCACCGTACACGGGACCTTATCGAGTCCTCGAAAGACATGCGAAAGTTTTCCTCATACAGTTAAACAATAGAGAAAGCAATGTGTCTATTGATAGATTAAAACCGGCTTACGTTATTAACAACATCCCAGGTGTTCCTAACGCGAGTAATAAAACACCTAGTACGGAATCTTCAAACATACAAGTCGCAACGGAAGTACAGTCCCTACCAAAAGTAACTAGAAGCGGTCGAATTGTAAGGCCCACTGTACGTTTTGTCTGCACTTAACTATATCTTGTTAACTAGTTCCGTATTAAATAATTATGTATAATAAATGTATAAAATTACGACAATAATGTTACTGTGTTTGTAATATCTTTCTAAAAAAATGTATATTATGTATTAAGATATGGCCATATCAATTTTTTGTAATAAAAGAGTGCGCACTCACAAAACTCTATCTTAAAATGTTAAGTTAAACGTTTAATTATAAGATTTACACATAATATTTATAACCTAATGTTTTTACTAGTAGTATTTAAGTTACCCTATGTTTTATGTATCTATGCCTAATTGATGTTATGAATTTCTTCATGTGATTTTCCTAGGTAAATAAACCGTATTCAACAAACACTTTTTCACATTACTGTACTGCATAAAGTGTTGCAATATGATCCGATGTGACAATACATTTATGTTGATAACACAGCAATAGTATTTGCTACAATGTAAAATTAAATGTTTAATAATGTAATAAAGTTCAAAGTACTATACATTACATGACAAAACTGTCTTTATTGCGAAACTGGTTGTAAGAAGCGTATTAAGTCACATTAAATTGTTGTGCATTTAAAATCACACACCTTAACAGTAACTAAATATCCTACTATATCAAAATGGGTAAATCTTTTAGTAAAGAGGAAGTAATTGTGAATCAAAATGGACAACAAGAAGTTGCCTCAAAGTTAAATCTGGTAGCTATTCTAATGCTGGCTATAATAGTAGCCATACTACTAACTGCCTTGTACTGGGCGTCCCGCCAGTGCCGAAACGGGATCAACGGCTGGCTGCGCCGCGAGCTGAGGGGCGCGAGTACGTCACCGCCCGCACCAGACGTCGTGTTTAGGCAACCGTCTCCACAACAACCTGCCATGCCGACTGCAAGCGCAGGCTATGCATAAGTGTAGTACAAGTGCTAGTGTTTCGATATTCTTACAACCAGCGACAGCATTCTGTTGGATACGTAAAAGTGTAAAAATGTATATTTTTTTTAAAAAAGGAAGGGTATGGTGTGGCGGCTATACTGCGCGGCCCAAGCCGCCAGTTAGCACCGTACCCCCGCCGCTCACACACGCGCCACAGTCTGTGTAATTTCTAATGTAACCGTAACGATAAGTAATAAATATTCTACGAGTATACAGACTTTTCCTTGCCTCTAACACGCACATAACCGGGTACGGGGCTACCTCCACATATATATATGTAATTTTTCAAATACTATGAGCTATTAACATTATTAAACCATCTTGACCATCAAGTGGTTAGCGGTCCTGACTACGCAATCGATGGAGTCTGGGTTCGATTCCAAGCAGGGACAAGCATTTGTATGATGAGCACAGATGTTTATATTTCTGGGTTTGAGTGTGTATTAAATATATTTGAGTATTTATATATGTATTTCTATGTATTGGTATCATTGGCTAACATCCATATCACAAGCAAATAATTTGTTTACTTTGGAGTTAGATCAGTTAATTTATCTATAAAGTTTTCAACCAACTTTCCGAAAAAGATGAGTACCTACTGCCTTGTAAAATAATTATAATGTCGATTTTATACATTTTTAATAATTTGTAAATATTGGCTTATAGTATTGTATTAAGATAGCGTCATCTATTACACACGCACTTAACCAGTAACTTAAGATCAATACATGGTATGCTTATATAACATTACAGTTTATAATGTTATCGATAGATAGCGCTTAATTATATCAATCATGATAATAATATTTTTGCTAATTGGACGTAGTTATGCAAAAACGTTTCAGTCCACAGTAAGTCGAATTTGAGATACAAGCATTTACGCGTTTCAATGGTATTCTTTTTTATTCTAACTAGTAAAGGTCAATACTAAAGGTTTTATTGTTGAGTTATATTGTGTTTAGATAATCATATGTTTAATTTTAGGCTATTCACTTTACAACAAGAAAAAAAAATATTATTGGTACTGGAACATTTTAACATAATTAATATTTACATGAACATAGCTTCAAATTAATTTTGCACAAACGTTCCAGGTACTTTTTTTCCATCTGTACCTTAATTTTATGATCAAAATTTAACATCATCATTTTACATCTAAATTTAATTTTTTAATAAATATTTAAAACCTGAACCACAAATAAAAGATTAATAATTACTTATGATATTTTTATTACAAAGTCACAATTTAAAAAACAGTATAAAATTTTGTGCTTGGGGAAGCCTACGTCTAGCAGTGGACTGTTATAGGCTGATGATGATGATAAAATCATCATACGTCATACTCATCATCCTCTTGCATTTCGAAATCTGGTTCACCACCAAATCCATCGACATCATCTATCATTCCCTCCATACTCTTTAGGTTTTTATAAAATTTATGACAATCCTCAGGTATGTACTGATACATGGATTGTAAATCTGCTAATTTGGCTGGAGCAATGGCTTTACCATCCGGCCACAACAAACAGAAATCGGACATGTTAATGTTTCGTGTTTCCCCTTTAACTTTTTTTTCAATTGTTAATTCCTTGTAATCTTCCTCCAATGATGGTTTCATAAAGATAGAAAACACTTTTTCTTTTTCAATTCTTATTTCTTTTGTCTTTATCCAGTTCACTTTGGTTTTGTCGGTGAATTTTTTTCTATTTGTTGTATTTTTTTCCAATTTTTCAGTGCTATAAAAATCAGCCTTATTCATTTTATAAACTTGTAAAGGTTTTCTTTTCTTACACTTTTTAATTATAGATATATATTCTTCGGCTGTATAAATACGTTGATAGTGTTTGAGAGCAGTTTCAATTTTGGAAAAGTCTGTGTCATTAGGCAGAAAGGTATGCCCAGACTCAAGAAATCGCATTGTAATGACTTTTAAAGTGTCATGTGAGTTTAACAGTGCTTTCAACATTAGAACTATTTTAATGTTGCGGTTCTGCCCGCCACAACAATCGCTCCAAAGAATAAGGTGTTCAACAGTGGGCCTTAGTTTAGTTTGAATATATTTAATTAGACACGATCCCACCTCTTGTGCACCTCTTCCTGCTTCCCCTTCAACCCATATGTAACAATGACCAATGTCATTTGAAGCACTATGGATGCCACTGTTGTAGAGCCACAATTGCCTTTTATAAAACGCAACATTTGTTGGTATTCGTGGTAATGGTAAGGTTTTTTCCAAATCGAATGTTAAACATTCAATAGTCGACATGTTTCGAGCGTCTTCAAAATCGGAGTTCATCTGCTTCCTCAAATTTTCAGCCTTTTCTAAATGTCGAGTCTTTTCTGTTCTAGCTTGTTCTTTTTCCTCGAGGGTTCTAGCATTTTGAATTTTTACAGCTAACATATCGCACTTATTGCAGGTGTCTTTCTTTAATGATTTACACTTAAGGTTAAACTTAGTGTAAAAAATCTTTTTGACTGATTCGAAGGAAGCGCACTTTTGCCCTTCACCATAAGTTTTTGTGTACTCCTGCTGATATATATCGTAAATTTTGGTTAATGTCATCCCCGGTTGTAAATATAACGTGTCATTGTTCTTTTCTCTTCTGTAGTGCGACTCATACTTTGGTAGTTTTGAAATAGTTTCGACTATGAAATTGTACATTTCATCTGATAATTTATTCTTGCCACCTGTGCTAACTCCTCTACCATCCATTATGGGCTCACTGCTTCTAAGTTTTTTTAGTGCAATGGTAACTTTTTGAGTAGTAATTTGAAAAGTATTTAAAAACATATCACGACATACTTTTGTACCATTAATAGAATAGACACGGCTGAATTGCTTTGGCTTTTTTTTTGCCTCAGGAACATTAGTCATAGTGTAACTTCGTTTTTTATTTTCTTCTTTAATACATGATCCTAAGTATAAACATTGTGCATTGTAGGACCCTAGACGCACAAATTTTTCGAACTCTTCCTTTCTTTTCTCTATTGGAATCAAGCTAGCGCAATTTTTTAAACATTCACAATTATATTCAATAAAGGTTTTTGGTTTCACTAATTTATTTTTAGAGGTCGTGTATTCTAAATTATTGTATTTATTATGTTTTCTCTCAGATCTAAGTTGAGGATTAATTCTCTTACGGCCCCTTTTCGGTCTACCAGTTCCCAAATTAGATCGTAAATCTTCGTCACTTATAGGTGGAATAAGTTCTGTTGATTCTTCATTGTTAGGTTCTAGCATTTCTATACCCTCATTGTTGAGCTTTTCTTTTGATGGAAATTTCTTATTTTTACTCACCTCATGATCTACACTATCACTAAAAGACGAACAAGATGTTGTCGACTCATCTATATGTATTACTTTGCTATGTGAGACATAATCTGGATCTCTAACGCTGTCATCACTATCAAAACAGTCAGGTGCATCTACGTGTTTTGAAATATCATTATTTTCGTTAATGTTGTTAATTGGTTCATACTCAGCTAATATATTAAATAGTTGTTGCGTTTCTGGTGACATTGGTCGAAGAGGTGATGATGATGGGGAAACTTCATCCTGTATTTCTTGTAGTGTAATAACAGGATCACAAGTATCTAAAACAATGTACATATTCACGTCAGTTATCTATTGGCACAAATTTATACAAATACTAACTGTGACCGGCGGTATAGCAAATATATTTAAAGATTTTAATAATATAATCTGCAAGAATCATCTTACCTTGTAAATTATTATTCGTACTTTTTTTATTCATAAAGTTTAGTGGAGTAAGTGGCGAATATGGTGGAGGAGAGATTGAAGGCTGCGTGTTTGAATATGGCGTAACTGGATTAGAGTCAGCTGAAAAAAAAAACAAATTATGCCAACTGACACATATGTCATCATATCCAATCCCATCCCTTGTAATAGGTATACATATTTTTCATTTAACAGTAAATTAATGTAGTAAGCATAAATCGTATATCCAATGCAAATACCTAATAAAATTATTAGGTACCTAGGTAATAATATTTTTGATAGCCCCACCAAGAACAATAATCATGCTAGTATATCATAGCAAAGCACCAACAAGAATATACACAATACATGCAGAAGATACGATTCATATTGCAACATGCAACCCAAACCGATCTTCGACTCAAAACGCGTTAACTCTCTCTGCGGGGCTTATTATGTTGACTCGTCGACTGCTTGGATGTGTAAGACACGTAAGAATGGACCTAAGAAATGGCGATACAATGAAGTTAATACGCCGTCAAATTCATAAAAACTATTTTGTGCCTTTAACTAAATTCCAACATACCTCTGGAGTTCGCAACTTCGACTTGACCTTTGATCTGTCCTTGAGAGATAACTTTGTTTCTGAGTTCCAATAATTTTCGTTTTTTAGCTAATAACTGCTCTAATGATGGAATCTGTAAAAAATAAACCAAAATTAGTTAAAGTCGTCTTTCGATGAAACTAATGACCATAATTATATAGGTATATAGTACTTATTACAAAATATTATACAATCATTTTTAATACTTACATCTTCATTAGCTTCCATTGTTTATTCTAATTAACTTGACACACAGTACACTACAAATTCACCACGGTTCTCTGTTATAAACGTATTATGGATACTTAACAAAAGACGACGGAAACTATCACTTCCACGCACGACGTTTGATTCAATAATGACCGTTCCGAACTCGAATAAGATTCAATGTCAAAAAGAAAATACTCCGTCTCGCTTGCACTAGTAAAAAGTTATTGAAAGATGTGAAAGATGCGTTCCTGGTTGTGCATAACTTTGGATTAATGTCATTAGTATTCTTGTTTTTTTGTCTATGAGATTAAAAGTTTCAAGTAATATTTTATTGGTAAATAACTACAAAGAAAATAAACTTTTTCTTTACGTGTTATAAATATTTATTTTTAGTGGTAATGTATGTGAAAAGTTAAGGATGAAGCTAATTAACCCTTTACCTACGGAGCTCTAAAATTGATGCTAACACCCAATACGGGTAATTTTGGCGCGCGGCCGCAAAGTTCTAGATATTCATTTGTCCATATCTTTTAAAGTATATTACCCCGGCACTTCAAATTTCATATACTGATTTATTATTTCACTCACCTTTAAGAAATGTTACTAATTTTTGTATTTACGTAACTATTTTTAAATAATAGACATAAAATTGGAACCACACATAAATCACTAATTAATGATAAACTAGCACGATTTTTAACGAAAATCACATATAAATTGAAGTTAATGGTATATTAAACACTATAATCACAAAAAAACTCAATTTACCTGAAAAATATTCAATAAAAACTGTTTAGGTAATTGTAGGTCGGTTACCTACAGTTATTCACGTGTACTAGTGATGTGCATGTATCGATACCGTATCATAAACGTGTTTCGATAAAATCAAATTAATAGGTAGTTTAAGTTAATAAAATATATTATGTATTATTATTTTATATTTGTTTTTAATCATTAAAAAATAAGAACAATTAATTTTTTTAAGTAATATTGTTTATAATTTGGTGTGTATTCTTGAGAATTCCACGCTGGCAGTACATTAGGTCGATCGTTCACGATCATTGCAGGCAGGCAATGATCGTGAACGATCTTGAAAATCATCATCTGATAATATTATATCGTCATCATTGTTAGTGGTTGTTGGTTGATCTATTTCGAATTCTGCATCAGAATCAAACTCATCGTTTTCTAATAAAACTTCTACTACTTTTTGATTATCGATAGTTTTATCAGCATAGTTGCTTTTAGATGTACCTGCACTTTCTGACATTTTTCAATATTTGGCACCTAATAACAATAAAAAATGTTTTTTTTAAGACATCTATTATCTTATTTACCGAGACATAAGTTTAAAATCAATAAAAACTAAAAAAAATAGAAACAGATTTAAGAAATTCAATAATACTTACATTAAAACTTCGAGTACGTATGTGACACAACACTGCCAGCCGCCATTACAGTTTTGATCACATGTCACTACCCAGAACGGGAGTCAACTCAGGTTGACAGCAAAACATACGAGTTTTTTGTTTATAATTTATCTATACGCCATCTAATGAAATATGCTGGAATTTTTTTAAAGCGAAATCGGTATTTTTCGTCTATAAATTGTGACTTTTATCACAAAGATATAAGGTCTAGTTTTCCGAATACAACGCTTTAAAGATGAACCTTTCGCAAATCAACTATAGTTGACACCCGTGCTACAGGATTACATCGCTGAATCAACTATTGTTGACACCCGTAGGTAAAGGGTTAAAGCGTGTTAAAAATGAGCTCTTTAAAGATGAAACATTTTTTTTTCGAAACAGGTTTTTATTTAGGTATATTATAGTACAAAGTTCATGAAACCTTTTAAGTTTTCAAATTATGTTATTTAGGTCTGAAACATAACGTACCACAAATTTTGGAACGTTTTTGCCTCGCTATTGTAATTTTGCAAAAACGTTCCAAATATAAATGGAACATTTGTTACAAAATAAAATGGTTTAACATGGTTTTGCTAAAACGCTACAAGATTGTTGTGGCGTTTTAACAAAATAAATATACTGTTTCGTAAAACATTAAATGTTCCTGTCCTCATAGTACGTTCTAGTTAATTTACACAAGTTATTATTTGATAAAGGTTGTGGGTTGGAACAAAAATGAAAAAAATATTTTCTGATGTAAGACTTAAAACTTGAAACCTTTTTGCTCATCTGACGCTTAGTGTCTTATAAGGTAGTTTGAGCACATTATCTAGATTTCGGGTGACTTGTGGGTTGGAACGTTTTTGCATAACTACGTCCAATTATAACCAAATCTTCCAAGAAAAATTATGTCAATGAAATAGATATGTTATATAGTACAGTCTACTAAAATAATTTAATGAATTTTTTATACATTTTTAATAAACTGAGTTATCTTCGATAGAGACATCTATCGCGTTCATGTTAGTTCATACAAAAAATAGTATTACTATTTTTGATAGATGGTACTCAATTATAAGTCGTTAACTCGATAATATTTCTCGCTAATTATAACTAATTCTTCTAAAAACTTATATTATCAATGTTAAGTAATTTACGACCGAGCAAAATAAATCAATTTGAAATAAAATAAGTCAATATTATTTGATGATATTGGGATGTTCTTCAATCGCGATATTAATTTTTTCATTTAAATCGGTATAAATACAAAGTCAATTCAATGTTTGTTGGTTCGAATGCTAGAAACTATCGCTTACAGGGAGTGCCCGATCCTGTTTGTGGTGGGATTCAGGCTTTGAGCTGGGAGGCATGTTTGTTGGTTGCGGGCAGATCGATAGACATGTTCCCGTTCTATAAGAGTTCAATGGACCATAGAAATGCTGTAAAGAAAAGCCGTTGGTATCCGAAAAGTTCTCTTGGAACGAAACCATGACAATGGACCGTAGAATGCTGTAAGGCCATCGGTATCCGAAAAGTCATCGGCTGTCTGACAAGATACCGCCGTCAAAATTAGTCTCGCGAGCAAATTTTATAAATCGACGGCGGTGTCATGTTAGACAGCTGTTTTGCATATTTTTATAAAGTTAATTTTATTTAACTTTAACTCAATTAACATCAAATTTAACTAATTTATTTAACTAAATGATGAATGAAATTTAAAACCTTCTTTTAATAATGTACATTGCAATGTAACATTAGATATTCATTGTGTCAAATGCAGACTGTCGGTATAAGTTTCATGCAAGTGGTTCTCAAACCTTTGTGTGCAGTTTGTGAACACATCATAATATTACATACGGTTTTCAAACTTTTAATCAACTTATAATGATGTATTATGTTTATAATGATATATTATGTTTTAACCTTCTTCCGAAAAAGGGTATGGAATGATGCGGCGATATAGCGCTGATCTGTACAAATATGAATAATCAACAATGGTAATCTTGAAGAGAGGAACTCATTTATGAGTCAGAACCCCTTCAATTCTTTTTTGAGTTGATGTAAATGGAATCCTGTTGAACTGATTATCCTTACATCATCAGTAATGGTAGAATTGGAGGGTTCTGAACTCATTCATGAGTCAGAATCCCCAATTCTTTTTTTGAGTTGATGTAAATGGAATCCTGTTGAACTGATTATCCTTACATCATCAGCAATGGTAGAATTGGGGATTCTGAACTCATTTATGAGTCAGAATCCCCAATTCTACCCTACTGTTATTGCTACTTATAAGTAACAAACAGAAAACGGTTTTATTGTGTTGGAAGCGGACATACGCGGATGACTGGTCTTATGTAAGAGCCAGTCACGGTTTTAACTTTAACTGTGCGAATTATGTTATCCTTTCCGGGATAAACATCCTCAATCAGACCCAAAGGCCAGCAAAGCGGGTGCGTTTTATTATCTTTTATAATAACTATGGTGCCAACCTTTATTGGATTAGAGGGACAATTCCACTTTTCGCGTTGCTGTAGTG
>DWUF010000006.1:0-13262 GCA_018237025.1 Emesis russula
AGTAAATAAGATTTGCATGACACATGACACAAATTAAATTAAGTTCTATTATATTTTGAATTACAATTTGTAAATAAATGAGATGTATTACTAATGTTAATAACTGATTTAAGTGCGCCTTAGAAATTAATATTTAAAATTGTAATCAAAATAATGTAATGAATAATAATTAATAAATATTTTATGTTAAATAAATTTGCATACTATTTGTAGCGAGATAGGCTTGTACATTAACACTACAACTTAATCTTAATCTTGTAACCCTATTTCAAGCAAATAACAGCATAATTCATGTATGTATAAAGAATTTTGGATCAACATATCGCGGGCTTCAAGCCAGAGGGGCGAATAAGCTATACCCTTACTTTTCAGGACAAGCAAAAAACTTAATAACTTTTTTTCTAATGCATGTACATAATAAAAATTTTGCATGTGTCTATGAAAATAATTTAATATTTATATGCAATGTTAATTTTTTGTTTAAGTATTTGAAAACTCGCAATATTGCACTTAAGTCTTTTTAGCTCGACAATATTGGACAAACCGTATGTCATCTTTGTTTCAGAAAGTGCTTTTATTGGATGGACGTATAAAACAAAACTTTTATATGTAATGCGATATCAAAAAAACATTTGAACTTAGTATAAATATCGTGAAACGTCATTTAAATTATTTTTTTTATGTAATTAAATCCACTACAACTACCATTTTTGGAGACGATACGTCCATTTGGCTTGTCAAAAATGTGATATAAGTTTTGTTCAGAGAACGGACGTATAATATATTTGTAATGGATTAATTTCGATGATAATGAAATAAAACAACAAATATCAATAAATTTTGTTAGAAATTTTATAAAAAAGGAACTTATTAAAAAATAAACTTTTAAAAAGAAACAAAAGCTCAGGCAACATTCTTCTACTACAATAATTGTTTCTTTGGTGACGAATCAGCATTCTCAAAAGGAAGAGATCATGATTACTTTAACCTTAAATTATAAGTAAAAATAAAAGTAGTTTACATGAAAAATGGCACGCAGACAGCATAAACCGCTATAAAAATAAACTTTTAAGAACAAACAAAACTCAGACAACATTCTTGTACTACAATAATTGTATCTTTGGTGACGAATCAGCATTCTTACTAAAGAGATCATGATCATCTTAAATTATAAGTAGGTAAAATAAAAGTAGCTTACATAAAAAATAGCATGCAGAATGCATAACCGCTATAAAAATGTCTATAAAAAGCAATAACATCGAAGACATAATTTCAGAGAGTGTTATAACATGTTATGTTATGTTACATGCAATGCAATTAAAAGAACAGAAAACAACTCAGTCAATTTAGTTCCAACTCTGAGCAAGCAAAGGTAGGTAGCAAAGTTACCTATCAAAAATTATACTTATTAATTTTTTCTCCCTGACCGACGTCTTAAATAGGTGGCTCTTGTTGCAGATAATTCCAATTCGTCATTATCTTGACGAGGTCTGGTCTGAGGCGACGATTCTGAAACAGACTGAACAGGCAGATTTTCGTAGAAGTAGTGATGATTCCTGGGTATTGTCCCATCCTGACAAAGTACCAACAGATCTTTATGTTTTATTTGTTTTAACAAAACTTGTTCAGAGTACAGTTTGGCAAGATGCGTATTGCGTTCCGATCTTGTCACCCTCCCCTTTAACTTTACTTCTTTGAGTTCTTCCCAGTAATCAAATTTAAAAAAAAACGAATTGGGAATGTTCTTGTTCAATCGTAACCATCTAACGTTAGCCCATTGTAAAACAGTGCCGTCAGTGGCTTTGAGTGTATTTGGAATAATAGTACTACGGAATGTCTTGAAATCCAAAAAATCTGTGTGGTTCATAACTTGAACACAATATGGATTGTCTTTACGGGCTAGTCGTATTACATTTTGCCAGTCATCAGGCGTGTAGATTTTGGCATACTCAGAAGCTCGTTCGATTGTCGAGTGCATGTTATCACACTCCATGTAGGTGTGTCCGGGTTCTAGAAATTTGTAATCTATTATGTTAATGTTATTTTCAGGTGAGGTAATAATGTAATTGAGCATAGCTACAACCACAGAATTTCTATTTTGTCCTGGACAGCAATCAGAATATAATACAAGGTGGTCCACGTCGGTGAGCCTTGAAATGTAATTGTAAAGACATGTTGATACTTCGTTAGATCCACGGTTTCCTTCATATTCCGGCCAAAAATAACAATAACCTTGCTTAGTCGCTGCATTGTGAATTGTAAAATTCATGCTGCCTAACTTCCGTTTATAAAATACAGGCTTTCCTAAAACCAAAGGACAATAAAGCACTGCCTCAAAGTCAAAAGTACAGACATGCAAACGATTATCTTCTATTGCTTTCATTTTATCCGATTTTTTTTCTTCCTGTGCATAATATTTTCTGTTAACATGTTCTTCGTATTCTGCTTGTTTCTCTTTTTGTTCTTCTTCACTTAATTGCTCATATTTGTTACACCAACACTGATCTTTTCGCGGCTTGTAGAAACCTATATTCTTTTCTAAAATTAGTTCTTTATAGGAAGTTTTGCCAATTGGATTCTTATTATTTTCCAAACAGTGTTGCTTATATAAATCGTACATTTTTTCTTTGTTAATGGTTGTCTCCAAATAAACCATTTTTGTATTTTTACGGCACCAATGAGAAGGCACTTTTGGAAATGAATCTATGTGATCATTTGCAAACTTCATGTCGTCTCTGTTCAATTTGTTTGATGGTGTATGATGCCCTCTTTTGTCAGGGGAGGGTATATTACCCACTCCTCGGCGTGCTTTACTCAAAGCAGTACGGACCATCTTGTCACTGATATCCAGAGTATGAAGAAAAAAAGGTTGGCATACATGAACCGTTTCTGAATCAACTTTAAAGCTGTAATTTAATGTAAATTTCCTTCTCGAATTGGTCACTCGTGATCTTGTTGCTTCAGTTGAATAAACGTTCGATACTATAAAATCCCTTTGTCTTTCAATACTACCTAAACCCCAAAATGACAAATGAAGATTTTGTCTTGTATAATTATCGATTTTTGTGTGACAAGCTCGTTGACATTTACAATTTTCATTGTTACACATTTTGGCCGGTACATTTTTCCCTTTAGTTGATGTGTATGTTTCACCGCTGTTTCTTTTCTTTTTTCTTATATTCTTCTTCCAATTATCTGGCATTTTTCTTTTGCATCTTTTCACTACTTGACAATTAAGTATATTTTCACGTGTAGGCAATTCTTCTATTTCTGGTGAGTTAATACTACTTGCTGGTGGTTCAATTGATGCTAAAGACGAGAACGGAATGGGTGAGACTGGTGAGCATTGAATTTCCTCATCTTCAGGTTGGTAATTAGGGTCTACTACAGAATCATCGCTATCATCAATAAAAGTATGTTTAGAGTTATTCAAATTCACGTTTGATGTGTTTCTAGAAGTTTCTATACTATCGGGGCTTCCAAGTGATTGTATAGATGCTATTGGTGTAAAAAGAGGTGTCAATTGTTTTTCAATTGATGGGACGTTTGAGTCTTGTAGATAAAAATCCTTATCTGCTGTAAATACTGACAATGGGGATTTATTTGAATATATCGGAATGTCAAAATTATCACCAATAAAACCTAAATTTTCCATTTCGGCTATTGTCTCTCTTTGTTCAGCTGTAAATGGTGAATTTCTTTGTACCTCCTTATGTGAAACAGCCATTGGTGATCCTGTACGTGATGAATGCTCAGAATGTAAAATCTCCATCTGCTCTTCAACCGAGACTGGTGATTCTTCGTAATTTGATTGAGCCCCTACAAAAAATGTAAATTGGTAAAGTTAAATGTTTAATTATTTCATTACAAGTCTTTATCTAGTAAAAAAGTAAATACCTAAAAAAAAAAGAATACTAAATGTTATTCTAGTGTATAAGCTGCAGTACTGTAAAGTTTCGTCAAAATCCGTCCATACATACATACATACTCACAAACTTTCACATTTATAATATTAATAGGATTACGATAGCTATTGCGTGTCAACTAATGAACTGATTAGTACATAATAACATTTAAAAAAAGGCCTGTCAAATACAACTTTGTTTTGTGAGAAATGACTAACGAAATGTTACTGTTAGTTGTATTTTACAGGCCTTTTTTTAAATGTTATGCATAGTACCACCACTAACCTATGTTCAATTAGTATCTACCCACTTCAAAGTATATATTTAGCAGGTAGGTATGTTACTTGTCTTCTAGGTACGTACCTAATATTATAATGTCACAAATGTAAAATGTTATGACTGAAATTTTGTCCATTCATCCGAACTCTATCAACTTCTATTTGCCTAAATAACTAACCTAAAACAACAATCAATAACCACAATAACATACTTATTTGTAATGAAAATTAATAATTATAATAATACTCACCGTGTAACGCTAAACGAATAATATGTTTGCTCCGATTCATTGTCGTGTTCGTTAGGTACTCAATCTCACTCTCACTAACTATTTTGTATTATTTATGTTGCAACCGTCTGCTCCATACGGCCGCTTATTGCACACTGCGCGGGAGGAGCGGGCGCCCGCGCGGCGCAATATAAAGGTCGTATGCACATACGTCAGTTCGGCATATCATTTTATTGACAATTAAAATTAAAATTACTAAAAATCGACAGTCGTATGTACATAAGACTTTAAGGCACGACATTATATTGGTAGGTAAGATGGGGATCAGTAGTCGTATACGTATACGACTATATGGCGCGATATTTTAATAGTAAGTTAATGAAAATGGATAGTCGTATGCACATACGTCTTTGTGGCACGATACACATTTCGTTAGGCGTAGTTACGGCCGCTATACGTCTATCTGGTGCAAAAATAATTTGTGATTCCAAGCATACGTCTTAAAGTATTTTATTAAATATCTTTTCAAGTAATTTACCTGTAATGAAAAAAAAAATAGAGGTTGTGTATCGATAAAATTCCAAAAGATTGACGTAATAAAAAAAATGTGCATTTTTTTTCATACGCCCCTATGGCTTGAAGCCCGCGATATATATTAAATACATACATTAAATACATTATTTATTCAATACATTAAAAATTATATAGATAAATCTGTATTACTTTAATTTCTCTTTTTCAATTTCTCAATTTAAGTGTTTGAATTCCAAAAAGTAAATATAAACGTTGCCATTTCGTTGTTTTTCATTCCACAACAATTTAGTCCGTCCAGCTCGAACAATGTTTTCGTAAATGAGGTGTGTAACGTAGACTTCAGGCAGGGTTGTGTCACCTTGTGTTCTTAAACGCTACCATTACCTGCCAGATATTACACATTTTAGACGTAACTTTCTCTTTCGTTATTTATTTTAAAATACACTCGTGAGCAAAAAAATCGACTCAGCACGCATACTCGCGGTTAAAACCTTCTAGCAAAAAATCTAAAGCTCTAATTCAATTTCTGATTTTAACATCGCCAAGCTGTTAGTTTTAGCTTTAAAATGAGTGGTCTAGCTTGTTATAAAATTAATTTTGTTGACAAAGAAAAAATAATTAATGATAGAAGTTCTATCCAATGAAACGAGGTGAAAATTAAAAATGAGAAAATACCAGCTTAAATACGTCAAAATTATAATTTTTATATTAAAATGAACCTATCAATATTTAGTGTTGCCCCCCCTGGCCCTAATAACTGCTTCCAATCGCCTCTTCATCGAACCAATTAACTTTTTAATACGATCTTGTCCCAACCTACCCCATTCTTCAATCAGCGCCTCTTTGAGTTCTAATTTCGTGGTTGGAGCGGGATTTCTAGCCCGGACTTTTCTTTTTAGATGATCCCACAAATGTTCAATAGGGTTTAAGTCCGGGCTACGCGCTGGCCAATCCATAGCGGCAATTTCAACCTCTTCCAAGTACTGCCGGACGGAAGCTGCAGTATGTGGACGGGCATTGTCGTGCATGAAAACGAAGTTTTCGCCGATAAAACCGGCGTAGGGAACGACGTGATGCACTAGAATTTCTTCTATGTATCGGTTTGCCGTCAATCCCCCCGATCGACCGCCAGTTTCAACAAAAACCAACTCTGTTTTTGCCTCCATTGAAATGCCCGCCCACACCATCCAGGAACCTCCTCCAAAAGCCACATTTTCCTTAAAGCAGCACTGCGCAAATCTTTCTCCAGGTCTTCTGTAGACACGTCCTCTTCTGTCGCTACCATGCAAACACACTCTGCTTTCATCTGAGAAGAGGACGGAGCTCCACTGTGCGTCAGTCCAATCAATGTGTTCTCTAGCAAATCGTAAGCGGGCTGCTCGATGGGCTGGGGTCAATTTGGGGCCAGTAGCTGGCCTTTTTGGTTCAAGGCTAGCTGCCTTAAGTCGTCTTCTGACTGTCCAACCACTCACAGCCACTCCTCGCGTTTCTCGGAGCTCTTGTTGGACTTGAACGCCAGTGAGGGCTCGATTTCTCAGCGATGTGCTCACAATGAATCGGTCATCTCTGTCCGATGTGCACCGTTTCCTTCCGGAACCGGGTCTTCGGTTAAAGTTACCGGTCTCCTGGTAACGACGATACACTCTGGAAACAGCAGACTGGCTCATGTTCAGCGTACGTGCCACATCACGCTGACTCTGGCCTTGTTGCAGTAGGGTGACCGCTTGAGCAGCTTCATCACTTGTTGTGTCCATTTTCAGGTGGAATTCTTGTTCGTAGATAACGGAGATGTGTATCGGTTGACGTTTGACGGCTAACTGATAAGGGTGGGTCAGGTAAATGACCTTTTATATGGGCCAGGAACCCTTAATTAGCACTATTGTAAGCGTGCGTAAAAAGGGTTGTTATTGATAAGAGCATATTGTTGGCTTATCTGAGCAATAAATACCACAATATTTACATCATTACAAAGCTAACAATAGTAGCTTCAATATTTTACTAAGAAAAATATATTTTGTCGCTTAGTTTTTTTGTCGGTGACTTTTGATTGCAGGTGTGTCACCTGAGTCGATTTTTTTGCTCACGAGTGTAATAATAAAATTAACCAATTAAGTAAAATTAAAAATGTGTTAGTTAATACAGTAAGCAAAACTTAAAAAAATAGTATCCAACAGGATTATTACAAAAAAACATGACCAATCTTCTCTCTCAAACAAAATAAGTATATAATAAAAAAATAAATTAAAATCTTGTAAAAAACTGTTCAAAAAAGTTACTATTCTTTATTATTTTAATATTAATCAGGTAGTACACTAGAAAATATAAATAACAAAAGCCAGTTAATAATTGCCAATTTAAATTATTACACCAAAATATAGCAGGTGTACTGAGAAAACGAGATTACATACAAGTAGCTTTAAATGAACTCAGTTATATTATTGGTAATATTGATGTTATTTGTATAAATATGCTTATCATTTACTTTTGAATCCTGCGCTGTTGAAACAATAAATAATAACTTAATAAACCATGCACCTAACGCAAATGTTGACATTTTTCTTAATGTTCCAACTATTTATAAATAACGTTTCCCTAAAAATGGGTTAAACAGTTGAATTATATTCAGTTTCTGACACGTCAGTCTACAAAATTATCAATTTCAAAGTCAAGAACAGAACCAAATCCATCTACATCATATAACTTAGATGGTTTTTATTTTGATCATTGTAACTTATTTTTCAAAAAGGTTCCAGATATAACAATACTGTCATAATTATACTGACTGACTGAATAAATATGAATATAAATATAAAAAATATTAAAAATTGTATATGTTTCCGTTGAATATTTCTAATACTAAACTCCTCAAAAACTCTTCAAATTGTTCTTTGTCATTGTTGTCACTGCAAGAATCATTTTCCAAATCAGCAGCAATATAAGAAGCAGCAATATAAGAATGGACTCTCCCGACCGTGATCACCTTCCACCATCATCTATTACAACACAAAGAAATTAATTAATTATTTTTATTTTACTGTATTTTATAAAATAGACATAAAAATAATAATTACACTACTTAGATTAAATCTATTACTATATTTATAACTATATTTGTCGCTACATATATATACAACGATGGGTTTACTAACTACTTAACTAACTAATCAGAATATACTTCTACGAGACACTAACTACCTATTCTTTGCATATGCATGGTACATACCACTGTATGCATTCATCACACTCATCCGGTGGAAAGTGATCGTAAATGGCATAGTGGCAATATGCACACCAAAACCATTCTGCCCTCACTAAGTACCTAAAAGTACTTGCTGTACTAGTGTTCAGAACAAAATGGTTTTGGCCAATGTTCGGAGTTGGTGCCTCACAGTTGAGGCAAAGTGCACTTTTCTTAAAGTGCGTTCTTTGCCACAACCATTTGGCCTCCGAACTAGCACATATTGCATATTGCCATTTGTTTAATATTTGGTCGGGGTCCATGATTACAACCATATCTAAAACAATGAAATACATACCTATAAAAACTTTAAAAAATTTAAAATCATAAAACCTAGTTCATAAAAATTAATTGATTATTTTTTTTTAATCAAAAATTAGCTAGTATAAAATTTATAAATTCAATATATATGATAACTAAAAAAATTCTCACATGGCAAAAAGCAAATAATTTGCTTACATTGGGGTTAGATCAGTTCATTTATTATTTATGTTTAGTTATTTACTTGTAAATATTTTGAATAATAATATAATAATACAATGAACATCACATAATTATACATATGTATATATTTTATATCATAAAGATAGCAAACAAGCAGATGACTCTCCTGATAAAAACAGAAAACCAAGCCTATAGACTCCAAACCTGGTGCGTTGCTATCCGGGTGGCGGGATGGTCATGCGGCATGCCACATGAAAATTTACCGGCTACCTTACTCTCCAAATCGGAACACGACAATGATAAACATTGTCGCTATTGCGGCAGAAACAATTAACTCAACCACTTAGTAGTCACAAGGGTATTGACATATATGGCCAATCGTTCGCCTTTTACGAACTAATTTTACGGACCAACAGTATACGCGCATTTGTGATGCCACTGACAATACTTTTACTTATTGACTACAAGTCACGATGGTAATGACAAATGTTACAATCGTTCGCCTTTTACGAACTGCCTGGCAGAACGGCAGATGATCTATTCTTCAAAGAACACGAAATAACTTACTTGTTTAATTAATTTCTTCAATTTAAAACTTTAATTCTGGATTAGAATTAGTTTAGAATTAGTTTTTAATTAGAAAGAATTAGAATTTCTGAATAGAGAAAATACACGTCAAGCGTTATAAATTTCAAATCGAAAAATGTACCTAATAATTATATTTTTTTAGTTCTATTTATTCCATATAGGCAAGGCAAATGAATCTAGTCCATGCAGCCACGTCTTATGTATATTTTTTTCAAATTTTTAAATGAATTATCCATATTAAAAATTAAAATGACGAAATAGTTCCATATATAGATAACGGAATGACAGACACCTGGTAAAGTAGTGGGAACTTTACCAGAAGTTATCCACATGGAAATAACTGATAAAAAGCAATGTATATAGGCCTCTCTATTATCAGTGTATATTCTCCCCATATGTGGAAATCCCCAAAACAAAAAGACTGGGTCGCCAAATGTAAAAAAACTTGATTTAAATCTTGCCAAATCAATTGCCTATCAACTACGAAAAATGTCTAAATACGGCAGTGAAAATGCAATTCGATATTTGTGCAATTTTAAAGAAGAAATAATGCCGTTAATAATAATAGTAAGTTGTAAAGCGCAGTCATTTTCTAACAACTAGCACGCATATCACAAGCAAATAATTTGCTTACATTGTGGTTAGATCAGTTCGTGTAATTTGACCATTTTTATTTATTATTTATGTTTAATTACTTTTAAATATTTTTGAAATCGTACTAATTTTACGTAAATAATGAGAAAATACAATGAACATAAATAAATATATATGATTATTATAATAAAAACACGAAATAACTTACCTTTTTATTAGTTACAATCACACAACAAGTAAACTGGCGCACACACACAACTCACATTAATCCGCGACACGGCATATGAGAGGTTAAACGACGTCCATTATTAATTTGTTACCAGTTCTTATGTGCAAGTTTTTACGTTTGTATGACCATAAGTTAAAGAAGGGTTGACTTTCAGGTTGGGTTTAAATATAATATGTATTATTGTTTCTATAGTGAGCTCTTGGGCTCTGAATCGATAGAACATCACGACGATGATGTTTCTTCGGCGGATAGCGTCACTACTTCGGCGGATTCCCAATCCGAGGAGGATACTGAAGTGGAATGGAGCAACATCAACACGCTGCGCGCCATCCCCTTCAGCGGCAATTCCCATGTCAACATTGGCCCGGCTGAGTGTCCCATTGATTTTTTTAATCTGCTGTTTAACACCACATTTATGTCGCTGTTGGCTAGAAGCGTAAACGTGCTTGCTTTGAGGGTCACCCTTGAAACGGATCATGTCAATAGTCGAATTACTAGATGGAAGGACACCGATACTGAAGAGATGGCGATTTTTCTGGGCCTTCTGTTTCATATGGGTACAATTAAATTAAACAGGATTAATGATTATTGGAGCACTGATCCATTGTTTATGTTATGTTTTAAAAACTACATGAGCCGGGACAGATTTTTGTTGATTTTACGTTGTTTATCATTTCAAAATTCTAGTAGTCTGCCGGTTACCGACCCAAATCATTACACCAAACCTATTATCGATTTTTTTAATTCCACCATGCACAGCATCGTTTATCCATCAAGGAACTTGACTATTGACGAGAGCGTTGTTTTGTGGCGCGGCCGTCTCAGGCACAGGCAATATATCCAGGGTAAACGACATAAATATGGTGTTAAAATGTACGTTTTAACTGAGTCTACTGGTATGTGTCTGAAAATGCACATGTACTGTGGTTCTAATGATCCTCTCGTATCTGGTAGAGGACATGTAGATAAAGTAGTACATTTGTTGATGTCAGATTATTACCATTTAGGCTACTCTTTGTACGTAGATAATTACTACACAAGCGTAGGTCTTGCTAAAAATCTTTTAGACAAGAATACTTACCTGACTGGTACCCTTCGAGCGAAGAGATCGGGTAATCCTCAGCATATTGTAAGCGCGCGTTTGACCAGGGGCTCTTGTGATTCTAAATTCAACTCTGATGGTGTGTGTGTGACAAAGTATGTAGACAGGAGACCTGTACTAATGATATCTACGGAACATACCGCAGATATGATTAATACGACTAACAGGAGGAATGTTCCTTCTAGAAAACCCGCCGTTATCGTTGCTTATAATAGAAATATGAAAGGTGTAGATAGAAAAGATCAGATGCTTTCCTACTACAGTTTTTATAACAAATCGATGCGGTGGTATAAAAAGATTTTAATTCACGTCATGCAAGTCATGTTGTTGAATTCATTTAAACTTTATAAGACTAGTGAAAGGGATAACTATAATATGTCTTTTTATGATTTTAGACTATCGGTAATTAGAAACCTTTTAAATGTCAATGATTTGGCACAACCGTCGGCAGGCCGGCCCCTTAGATTGCGAGATGGTAATCGGGTCCATACAGTAGCAAACTTACCCAAAAATATAGGCAATAGAACAAAAAGGCGTCAGTGTAAAAATTGTCAGGACAAAAGAAAAATTCGTAGAAATACGTGTTTTTATTGTCCTCTGTGTCCAAGCCAACCTGGACTTTGTGTTGATTGCTTTGCTGAGTTCCACAATTATTAATTTTTTTTTTGTATAAATATAGACTCTTGGGCTCTGTATGAATAATACTTAAAATTATTGAACTAATTTTATTTGCCTTGCATATTTTTAACTCGAAAACTACTTAACCGATGGTACGGGCATTCGTTAGTAAAATTTTATACGTACATATTTTGTCACACATCACAATCATGGTAGAAACAGAAATAATTTACTTTGTATTTTAACTCGAAAACTATTAAATCGCTGGTACGCGCATTCTTTAGGAATCTATACTATTATAAAGCCAAAGAGTTTGTTTGTTTATTTGGTTGAACGCGCTAATCTCTGGATCTACTGCCCCGATTTGATTTTTGTTTTGTGTTTCAAAATCACGCTAAAAGCTACGGGGTAGAGGGATATCGATTAAAACTGCTGAGGACTGGTAGTAATTTTATACGTACAAATTTTGTCACTTATCACGATGGCAGAAAGAGAAATAATTTATTTTGTTTTTTAAACCTAATACTGTGTACTAATGTCACCTTTATGTTTCAGGCTGCAGCGCAGTGAAAATGGCAGAAAGCTATTTTTGTTGTATCTTTAGACTAGACAACTGCTATATTTCCTATTGAGTTTCCAATTTGCATAGAATTTCCCTTCAGTGGCCAAAGTGAAATGTAAAATCATGTTCTATAAGGCTTGGACTAATTCTGTAGTTTTTGCTTTTTTGAAAAGAGCCACATTCTAGGTCCAAGCTGCCCTTTCCATGTTTAATTTTTAGAAATCATACTTTCGATCTATTTAAATAAGTCAATCTAGACTGATGTTGCCAGAGTCCTCTTGTCACTTGAGTGAAAGATAGATACACAGACAGACTAGACTAATTTTGACTGGATTAAGCTGATTTCCCACGTGGAAAGGGTCACCGGCGGAGGAGCGTCCAGTCAGGAGACGAGCTCCACGGTCACTAGTAAAGCTAATAGGGTTCAATGTACTAGCTTTGCTAATGGGGTACAATATAATATAATAACCCTATGGGCGGAAGAGCGGGGCCCGTGACTAAACCGGGACAATTACATGTCATGGCACACGGCTATGCTCTCTGAAATATTTTTCATTTCTCAGTTACATGTATAGAGTGCTACCTTAAAAAAATTTGTTTTCAAAACCATACTATATCATTTTGTAGCGGTTCATAAAATACACCTATCTTTCAAATTTCAATTATTCAGTACCAATAGTCTCCTTATAAAGGGACTGTGGTACATACGGACAGACATGACGAAACTATTGGGGTTCTTTATACGTACACTCTAAAATATATATACTTTTTCTCTGGCCCTGTTGTCAGAAACATGGTAGTGTAACAAGGAACAGGTGGCTAGGGAACCTAATATAATGCTATCTCTCAAGTGAGACGTGTGAGAAGACGATGCTATCTATAAATTGTTTTAAACTTTTACGATTTGTATTCATATTTTTATACTATAAATGGGATTTAA
>DWUF010000007.1:0-12992 GCA_018237025.1 Emesis russula
CAGGAATAGGTAAGGCGGTGGTACCAATCCGGACGAGTCGTTGCAATACTCTACCACCTAGTTAACGTCACGGTGTTAGTGACGCACACAACTTTGGTCGCCTCTTACGACATGCCTGGTAGGAAAGCAGTTGGCCTATTCTTCAACGGAGCCCGGGATTTTATATAAATATAAAATAATTAATTACATATAAATTTTAATTTAATTAAAAATGTTGCTAAGTAATAGTTTAAATATTCAATAAACTTCTCCGTATATAATAAATCAACTGTAACTATAAAACTATGGATTATAGAGGTCATTGCTAGTCGCGTCTGATTAATGGATAGTGTAATTATTGTAAAAATAAATAACATACCACTAGCCCTTTAATGAAAAGCAGTCCTAAGATAAGCAAGAATCATACACTCCAAGTGCTGAAGACGTCTTACGCTAACATTAAACAAATGTCAAGCTAACAGGACTTTAGCCACTTCATTACCTACTTAAGTTATTTTTGTGCTGTTGAGAGTTTAGAGTTTTGTCTTCTTAGTATAAAGAACAATATAAAAAATAGTTTTGACTTATCCCTGAGACAATAAAGTTTACAGCATTATATGCATAGATATAACTTATACTAATCATATAAATTACCTTGAGTACTTCCAAGCAAAGTTTGACATTAATTAAAACCAATAACAGTAGTCATTTTGTATAATATAAAGTAGTATTATAATTTGTAATATTGCTTTGTTTAATTTTATATATTAAAAAAAATGAAACTCAGTGGTTTCTTCCGCCGAATCTTCTCAGTGTGTGGCCGTATTATGATCCGGTAGTAAATTTAAAAAAATGTCAACTCGTCAAAATTGCCTGTAGTAGGTTTATTTGAAATAAACGTTTTTTGAATTTGAATATTAAAAAAAATACAACATTCTTAAGAATAACGAGACAGCAGATATATAGCAATAATTAAACCAGAGACAATACTGTTTTAAGTACAGCTCCGACTTTATATTGTAGGTAGTGAAATGTGTAGTTTCTATACGTCTTATGTTATTTTTCTTTTAAGAAAGGCAAAGGTTATTTTAGATGTGTGCCAGACCAGCATGAATGCAAACATTCGTAATTCCCGCATTAGAATACTCGGTAATTGAAGTACACAATTTATTACAGTATTTTTTTAATTTTTTTTTATGATATTAGAAGGCAAACACGCAGACTTATTTCCTGATGGGAAGAAATATACGTCGCCTATAGACACCAAAGGTGGTAATGGTGCGTTGCCAACCTGAGATTAGGATGGTAAGCCTCGTGCGTAAGTAAGTTTACCGGCTACCCTACTCTCCAAACCGGAACATGACAGTGGCTAACACTGACGCTATTGTGGCATAGCGATTTATTTTTGTAAAGTTATTTTTTTTTTCATTTAATATTGGCATAACTTAAAAAGTCTGTGTCTGTACAATGTCTGTATACAACTCATGTCTGTACAATACGATGTAATGATAAATTAATAAGCCTATAATTATTAGGAAACAAAATGCAAATTTACTACCTTGTTCTTATCAATGTTCAGGCGCTTAATAAATTTTTATTCAGATAATAAACAAGCAGATGACTCTCCTGGCGGAAAGAGATATAACATTAAACAAGAACAAGAACAGGGACACGGGTATCCTGATGGTAAGAGACAACCGTGCCAGACACCATAGATGTTATAGGTGCGTCGCTGCCCTGTGGCCGGGTTGTTATGCCTAAAGTGCGAGTCTACCGGCTACCTTACCCTCCGAACCGGAACACGACAGTGTCGTTATGGCGGTTGAATAGGTAAGGCGGTGGATCCCTACCCGGGCAAGTTGCTGTACAGCACTCTCCTGCCAGTGGTCTTGTTGGTAATGACGAGTTTAGCCTATGCTCGCCTGTTACGAGCTGTACGAGCTGCCACGCATAAGTTTATCGGCTTCCTTACTCCTCAAGTCGAACCACGAGATCGTTAAGCAGTGACACTAATGCGACAAGAATAGGTTTGGCCGTGGTAAAACCCAGGAAAGACGATGCGGAACTCTAGTAGTCACGATGGTAAAGACACTTTGGCCAATCGTTCGCCTTTTACGAACTGCCTGGCAGATCGGCAGATGGTCTATTCTTCAAAAGGGGCCCGGACCAACACGGGGTTTTTTTTTTTATAATGTTATAGTGTTTAGCCTAAATAATAAAAGATGACTGCTGTCTATCGGCTCTAAAGACTCTGATCAAACATTGCTTAGAAATCTTGCGAGTAACAGCTGGCTCTTCGCTCTCTGAGCTGTAATTCAACATAGGCATGTACTATTGCCTGCCTTACTAATAGTACTAGTAAGGCAGAAATAGGCAAGGTGGTTGCTCTGTAGTAAAAGTCTGTAATGTCTAAAGTCTGTCATGACCATAATGTATGAATAATAAAGCCTTCTTTGTTACGAGCTACCAAGCAGAAGGCCAGTTAATTCTTAATTACGTTTAAACTTAATTTTACGCTAAAATTCTGCAATTCCAATTTTTATGTTATTTATATTACATATAAGGTATTTTCAAGTAGATGCTCGCAAACGCTATATACATATATTATTAAAATAAGTATTATATAACTGCTTATATACTTATCTTATTATTGATAAATGACTATTTAATGTCCTTAATATTAATATTAAATTATGATGCGTATTAAATACTTGTAGCGTTTTCCATATTTTACTATGATATAACGAAATTTAACTATTTATTAGTTAAATTTCATTAAACTAATTATATTTAGGCTTACTGCACACTTGCGATTTTCGAAGCTAATTTTATAAAATTAATGCGTCTCAACTGTAGTAAATAAATCTGTAGCATCTGTCTGTATATTCATTTTTTAAAATCCACGATTCAATATTCTTTTCTGTCTGTCTGTAGGTATTTCCTGCTAGAATTATACTCAAGAGCGGCTTGGCTGATCTTGAAGAAAATTGGTGCACGGTGGAACAACTGATTGCTCAAATTATAAGACATATTATTTTTGTACATTTACCTTTCTGTTTGTATGCTTTGCTATAACTCAAGAACGCTTGGATAATAATTGATATTGATGAATTTTATCACGTGATATTACGCGGTTGCACAAATTATAGGATGTATATACGCCCAGAGGAATGAGTGAGCTTTATTACTTAATATTAATAATAAAAATATATATAAATATATATTTGTACAATATTCCAAGTTAATTTCTTCGGATTTCACCTCTTTAATTTTTATTTTGTATAATAGTGGTTATATTAGAACATTATTTAACTCTGTTTCGATGTTCTGAGTTAATAAAAGTGCTGTTCTAATAAGCAAACGTTAAACGTGTCTCTCTTTGGTTTGGAGAGAAGAAATGCGAGTATCATTGCTGTATAGCGCTTGTTGATGTTATGTTCTTTAATTAGGAGCAGAGGTTTCTTTTAATAGAACTATTCAAGAGAAGGCAAGTGTGTGTGTCTGTCACCGCCTTACTGTGACATCGTGTACTGAAATTTAGGGACCTCTCACATCTTAAAACAAGTTTACATTTTCCATTTATATTATAACATTTACTATTAGTGCAGATGAATGAATTTACTTATTTTTTATCAACTTCCAGTATATTGACGTATGACGATGTTTGTTATTTCAGTAAATATAAAGCCAAATTAATTTTCCATCACATAATTAGTTTTGGTGACTACTTTGTAAATAGCAATTGGTTAACAGTTTTCACCATTTCTCAAACGCATAATAATATAAAACTGCTAGTATAACAAACGCAAGTGTAAATAAAGCCTAATATAGATATAAATTATAATATAGTCTTTAAATGAATGCCAAGCAACATGTTAAGCGATGCTAGTTCTAGAAAAATCTGTGTTAATTTCAAAATCGCTAATTTAAAGATAGCTTTCTTTGTTAATAATGGGCTTTATACGTACAAACTTACTAAAACTCTTTTTTATATATTATTATGTAATTAATGATTACTGGTACGTTTTATCATTAAATATGATGGTGAATGATATTTAGCCTGGTTCGAATTTTTATCAACACCTAATTATAACGATAAATGGCCAATTATATTGATGATTTTGTTTTTGATTTTTAAAGTTCGAAAATATTAAAATCGTTGCGTCAGGACGCCACAAACCCCAAGATTAATTGATTTTAATCAAAAACCCAAAAGTTTATTATTAATTACATTGTATATAGGGTTAAGCAATAATAAAGTTATAGACCGTAACATTACGATTAATTATTATTTACACACTACAATCATCACCGGCTTGATCATCAACATAATTTTATCTACAGTATTATAAACCGCTACATATTTTATAAAAATGTATACATATTAGTACACTTTATAAATTAATATTATGTGATTTTTTTTATTTTTAAGAGATGTTGATCTTTCATAATTTTTCATTTATAATTAGATAGTAAACAAACAGGCTCTAATGATGGTAACAGTAACGTAGCTTGTAGACACCAAGTACAGGTCCCGGCGCGTAACTCGAGCGCTGGCCGTTATTGCGCAGAAGTACAAAACACGGTATCGGAGGGGTAAGCGCGGTAGGCGGGTGAGGCTGGCGCGTCGGGCGGGGCATGTGATTGGTTCTCGCGATTGTACACATGCGCTCCAGTATCACTCAGCGCTAGAGTTACGTGCCGGTACCTGTATACTATTAGTCCGATGCTTTAATAAGTAGATGATTCTCCTGATGCAAAGAGAGAAGCATCGTATATGAACCGCACAGATATTAATGATGCTTACTTTACTATATTTCTTTCCGTGTGACGGGATGGTAACACCACATGCATAAGTTTACGGGTTACCTTACCCTACAAATTTGCAACATGACACTAATAGGCATTGAAAATATTTCAGCAGGAATAAGTAAGGAGGTGATAAGCGTTGCAGAATTCTGTCACCTAGTTAGTAGTTGAGCTGTTATTGACAGGCATTAGCCTTTTCTTGCCCTTTACGAGATGCCTAGCTGTAAGGCAGTTGATCTATTCTTCAAAAGGGTCCCGGATCAACGCGGGGAGAAACTGTTCATGAAATTAAATATAGATATTATTCATGTGACAACATTAATAATTACTACCAATTACTTATAATTACTAATATACATTATATTAAAATAACAAAAGGAATATAAAAACAACGAAAAGAAAAAAACAAAAGGAAAGAAACTAGGTTTGGCATTGTTTTGTTGTTGTTGTTGGCTAGTTGTTTTTTAATTTGCCAATTCGAAGATTGTAAATTATAAGAGGTTAATTAAAAAGAGATTTTTTCAAACTTAAAAAAACCGTTATTCATCTGTTTTTTAACATTCGGTTCCAAATTTACTGCTTTTTTTTACTTTTCCCTTAATGTCCATTTATTAGTAATATTCGAAGAAAAGTTAAATAATATATATTTATTTTGATTTTTGAAGTTAAGTTACTACTACAACGTTTTATACTAGTTAATTTAACAATTTCGAAGAAATTAAAAACTAGGGTTTTTAGGTGTCCCACACACTGCTCAAATAAACATAAAACAATTCTAGGTTTAGATACAAATTTTTCACAGTATTTTCCCGACATTGTGACAGACTTTTCACAAAATCTGCATTTGATTTTAAAAAGTACACAGTGAGTGATAAATTTTATATACTAAAAATAATTTAATTTATATTAATTCACTAAGACTAACATTTACTGTACATACTACGTAGTTCCATGTCCTTTATCTATGTGTTTTATTTTTACGATAAATATTACATTTACATAAAAATTACAATAGATATATGCGCTAATTGCAGACAGGCATATTGCAGGGAAATGGACGAGTGTAGTAACTATTTAAAATATTTTTTTTCCTACAACTTCAAATAGCTAAGTAAAGATGTTGTTGTTCTCTTCGTTTTTATTTAGAACAGAAATTCCAGGGAGAGTCTTTTGCGATATGCATTTTCCGGACTCAAGTAAATAACCAAAGCAATATATTATTACAAAATAAAATTTTTAAATCATTTTGTTCTTAGCATTAAAGGTATCCCATAGGAGTTGTTATGCGAATTAAAATCATAAAACATATATAATTTCAGGTTACATACAGACACACACACAGACACATAGCGATAAAACACATACACACACATACACTCACATATGCGCATACACAGCTGTTATAGCTGGAGGAATAAGTTCCAATCACATTTTAAGCAAATTCTGCATCAGGCAAGACATATTAGGTTTTAGTTTTTTTATCTTTAAAACATATAAACCTAAGCCTTAAATTTAAGTTTTTGACATCTAATTTATCATTAACGTTCACTGTCCAGACTACTGTATTTTAATATAGTGCTCTTGCTGTTCTTAGAATATTAACAATTTATTATTTTAAAAATAAAAAGTCAGTATCACAGTTGTATATTATCTACCAAAAAAACTTGGAATGAAAACAGTATTTCCAATATTCTGAATTTGTATTTGAATGAAATTCTGAATACGTCTAAATAAACCTAATGTGTTTACACAAATGTTGGAATTCACCTAATTCCGTCTATCCTGATCCTGACGGACTGGTTTGTTAATTATTTTGTAAATTCGTAGACTAATTGTTTAGAAACAATATTTTTGGAAACCAATGTGACTTAAATTTCTAAACGGAATGTTGCCTTAAAATTGCCTAGTCATACTAAGTAACAACTGTAGTTATTTTGGTCATACTTAACTCAAATAATTTAAGACAATAAATTTGCAAAGAGCATCTCATGTATATCTAGAATTCCGGATCAGATCTTTTTTTGAAACTACACCTTCCCAAACCAAAGAAGTGTTTTTGAAATTGGTGTTTTTGTAATTCAGAACTTTATTCGATTTATGAAGTCATTTTAAAATTAAAATTGTGTATTAAGACTAATTAAATACCTACAATAAGTTTACTTTTTACAGTCTATTAACATTTCAGATTTGAATTTCTAATTTGTTTATAATTTTATATAGAGCCTATATTCATTTCAAAATTTAAAGTTTTAAAACTGAAGGTCGTTGTTTGATACAATTATGCAACTGTGATGAGAATAACTCACTAATTACATTAAATATAATTATAATTTAATTAATGTTAGCATTTATGTTACAAACTACATAATATGCGCGTCTTTATGTCACTTTCAATAATGTACAATTTTACGTCTAAGATAACATTTACTTATAAGATTTTAAGATAATAAAATAATATTATAAAATTTTATCGATATTTTATCGATATAAGATTATAAAATTTTATCGCTTGATACCTTTATCTTCATCGATAGATATCGATGAAGATAAAGGTATCAAGCGATAAAATTTTTATGCTTGTTTTCAAAAATGTTCAGTTTTATTCACATTTGACCAAAACTTATGCATTCACAGCTATAAAAGTAATGTAATCCATCTGTATTTCCTTATGAATCTTTAGTGCTTTATGATTCTTTAATTCCGAATATGTTTCATATTTTGAATTTAGTTAGCTTTTTCAATGTCATTATCTCTCTCCCTTTGATTAGCGTTTAACAGTAATGTCGAAGCTATTATAATTATTGAAATACTCAGATTTTCCTAAATTTGAAATATCTTAAAATTGATTGTTCACCTGTATCTTCATCCAGATTTCTAATATACCGAAAACATAAAATAGTAAAATTCTAACGTTTACTGTACATACTACTTTGAAGTATATTGGTAACAGATGTGTGATTACAAATACAAAATTCAACTACAGCAAACATATGACTAAACTTAGTCTAACGTTTACTATACTACTTTATCAGACATTGAGTTACAGATTACTTCAATTACAAATTTACAGCAAATACACGATTAATCTTAGAGAGGTTGACTTTAGAATTCATTCATTTAGAGATTAAACTCAACAAAATTATTAATTAAATGTTCCTACAGCAGTTATCATAGTCCATTTACTTAAGATAAATATGTTAATTACAAGCCAGCTGCCGATGAGTTCAAAGAATAACTTTTGAAATAAAAAAAATTAGGAAAAAATTGAATAGTGTACACACTCTCAATATAGTGCAATGGCGAAAGCACGATTCTAGCAATAAATTAACATTTCCACCGTAAAGATCAATTTTTGATAAATCTGTCTTCTGTTCCGATATTCTAACAAAAATAATATAAGTATGTATTTTTAAGTGTCAACAATTTCAGATATTTCAAATTTATGAAGATTGTTCGTCGAAGTAAAAAAAAATACATGTCAAGTTATATGTTTACTGTTCAATTCACTTAGGTTCATGTTTTCAATCATTCGTATTTCCAATTTACAATAGCATATTGTTTACTAGTCTTGAGTGACTCAATTTTCAAATAGATTAGACGTAGCAATCGACAATTATACATAACAAGATTTTGTTAAATATTTCTCAGTTTTATGGATTTTTTATTTGTAGTGCCTGTTCAGACAGCCATTTTCATTTATGTCGTTATAGTAAATTTTGTTTTTCAGTAATTTAGGATGACGCAAGTTAATTTTTATTGTTAAATAATAATGTAATTAAATATTACGTACATAAGTTTCTGTTCTCAATTAAACTCAGGACTAGCAAACCATTTTAATAAGAAACATAAGTATTAATAATTGCAATTTCATTATTAAATACAGATAATCAAAAGATTATAATATTTAAACTGGTAGAAATGTGAATGATAAAAAGCTTATAGTGCATACTTTAATCTCAGATTTTTCAATAAAAGTAAGAATATTATAATTCAAACAGATTTGTAAAACCTTTGCGTATTATTCGATTGAATTCAGCCTATTTATCTTAGGTAATACCTGCATAAGAGTGAAAAGTTTACTGTACATATTATTTTATAAAATAACGACTTATTTGACACCTAATTTATTACGATTAGTCAGTATGCGCGGCGACGTCTTATTTATGCTTTTTGACTTTGTCTTTACTAAAACTACTTATTTAGCTAACACCACTTACATTAAAAATTAATTATTTTAAAAGCGAAAACTCACCCTGGGCACATAATCTAGCTCTTAACATTAATTTTAATTGAATTAACTAGTTTGATTCCGAACATTACAAACACATCGTTCTAGTAAATGCATTGTCTGCTGTTGGTTGTGAGAACAAAGACCCCGTACGATCGTCAAAGGCATTATTATGTGTAATTATTTTATGGATATTCATAAAAAATCCCGATCCAAGTAATTAATCGTGTAAGATTAATTACTTGGATTGGATTTTTTTTGTGGACTGTGGTATGTCACATTTTGTATGTAGTGTTGGTATCGTTGCTATTAACGCCATCTGTCAGAAAACTAACGTGTTATCATTAATGCCAGTAGAATCTTAAAATCCAATGGATACATTTAGAGAATTAATTCGCTATACATGACCGTCTTAAAAATGAATAAAACTTTGCGAGACCTTACGTAGCTCTGCCTTTTGGTAGTTTTTTATAAATAGAATCATTTCATCATCGTCATCTACATAAATCAAAATGTCATCGACTTTGGGGGCGTCAATTAATTACGCGATATGTTCAATATAATACAAGCTCAAGTAGCTCAGTACAGTAGCATACGCTGGGTACAACTTAAATAATACTAGCATCAAGTGTTATTAATATTTATAAGTAAAACTGTACTTTAATTGTTAATCATTTTTGGAAATAAAAAAATATTATTATTATTATTATTAATGGGGAAGGAGGTCAAGCTTAATCTTTTTAAATCTCAATTGGAGAGAGAGGGGGGCTTTTATCAAATATCACGTAATTTTTTTTTCTGGCAGAAAACGGTGTAAAATTGTGTAAAAGTAAAGTTAAAAAAGTGCTAAAGTAAAAATTAAATACAGCAAAAAGCTGTTTAAGCCAGATGAGATATTTTTAAATATTAATTTAAAAAAGACATGTGAGACTTGGGGAGGGAGTTGTGAAAAAAGTCAAAAAATCCTTAAAATTGCCTTACGTAATTTATGGACGCCTCATTACCTAAATGTCTCTTTGGGTCGAACAAGCTTGTTACTAACTAGCAGACTTTCCTTTTATCTTCTATATACATAACTTTCTTCGTACAAACTATATATCCATTTAAAATATGTTAAGGCGCTATTCCAGATGCAAAACCTATAATTAATATAGAGTTATTCTTCGTAAATGTTTTTTTTTTAGTATCCCACTAATCTTGCCATTCAAGTCGAAACATGATAGCAAGACATTAAAATTATAGTGACAGAATTGCACCACTATCCCTTTAATTATTAAATATTTTGTAATTATAAAATAAGCTAAACGTAGACTACATTTGCTTATGTTTATAATTAGTTATAATTTAATCCTATCATTAAACGTCAACTGTACATACTACGTGTTTTAACCGCATTGAAAAGTCATCCATTGTACAATTCTTATCAATAATAAAAGTACTTATTATAAATTAAAATAATCATTAAAATAGTACCTACATAGCTTAACTTTATATTATTAAAAATCTAATAAGTGAATATGAGCTTAACGTAGGCAAATTTGTGATTTAATGGTGAAATTGATTAATTTGCCAATTTCCGCGAATACCTCCGCGTGATTTTCGCGATGCCACTGAAAGCGAAAATGGGAATTTAGTAAACGAATAAAAACTCATTGAAGGCCTGAAGTGTAAGAAGACCCCAGCGACCTAGATATCCGCCCTCTTCCACCACACTATCGCCCTCGCCAGCAGCAAACACGAAAGCCCACAGTAGACGCACTCAACGCACGTTTACTAAATTCCCATTTTTGCTTTCAGTGGCATCGCGAAAATCGCGCGGAAGTATTTGCGAAAATTGGCAAATTAATCAATTTCACCATTAAATTGTGGATTTCCGCAAAGTTACACCTGAATCAATAAAATATCTTAAATTTGTGATTAATAGGCATACTTAGTGATTACATCGCGTTTTCTTTATTTTAAGATAGAAAAAATAAGATGGTTCACCTGATGAAAAGAACTCATAGCCTATAGGTGCCAAAGATATTGATGGTGCATTAATTTTCATGTAGTGGAGATGTTAGGCCATATGTATAAGCGAAGCGATTATCTGACCCTCAAAAAATTACTAGCATTAGGAAGCTGTAAGACTGAAGCTGAAGACTGAAGCTGTAAGCTGTAAAACTATAAGACTATAAGCTATAAGCTGTAAGCTGTAAGACTATAAGCTGTAAGACTATGCTTACTTTAAAACCTAGTATATATATCAAAGTAACCTTATCTTACAGGTATAACCTAGAGAAAGCTATCGAAGCTATGTATAGCGGCAGGAATGGCTAAGTAATATACGGTGACAGTTGTCTATGTGGACTTCACTCAACTTTAACTAATTCTAAAAAAATGAATATACGTAACATGTAGATTAAATTCAGTTTATATTTATAATTACCACTTAAATAAACGTCAACTGTACATACTACGTGTTATTATCTCTTGAACAATCATCGATTGCCCATTTTGCTGCCCATATTAAGAATAATTATAATAAGCTAAATTATTAATATTTTAATGTTATGTCATAATTAAATTGTAATATAATTGTAAAATTAGACAATAATATATTTATACAGTCTACCTCAAACTTATATTTCTATTTAGTCACAAGTAGATCTTATCATTTTAATAAACGTTGACTGTACATACTACGTGTTTTTTCTGGAATCGAGTAATCCTCCTTTATCATTAACTCTAATTTAAGAAGTCGATGGTAATATTGAAAAAAAATGCAGCTGAATCATCGACCATTTCTTTCCAATATTACAATTAGCGTATTAAATAATATATTATAAATATATAATACGATTAATAGAATATAAATAAACGTTTACTACACTAATAGTATGTACACTAAGTATTTTGATTAGGTTCGATTGCACATATTATTTTCAATATTAAATATAATTTTATTCTTAATGAGAAAAATTTTATCAAATAAATAATAGAACAATTTTAAAAATAACTAAAAATAATGTAATTACTTATTTTAATCTTTATTAATAATGATAAAATATAGTTACATAAAATGTTGTGTAATTAAAAAATAAGTTTAATGCAGTCTACATCAGCTTATGCTTATAATTTGTAGCAATTTAGTCTAATCAATTAAATAAACGGCAACTATACATACTAATTGTTTTAAAATCCTTCGATAGCCACATAGTTAATTTTGTATTTTGTCAAAAGCACTCATATATACGCTAAATTAACATTAAAATTATATAGTGCCACATAAAAACATAATGTTATTATAAAAATAAGTTAAATGTATCTTAACTAAAGGTATGGTTAGATTTAGTACCGATATATTACTATTAAATAAACGTCAACTGTACACACTACGCGTTTTAACTCCTATCAGCATTTGTCAATTGCATAACATATCCTTTGGATATTAAAAGTTAATACATACTATAAGTCATTTAAATAAAAAGTTACATTAAAATGTAACGTAATTGTAAGAATAAGCTTAATGTAGCGTACATTTAGCTTAGGCTTATAATTAGCCCTAAATTAAATCTTATATATTAAGGTAATAACAAAGCTACGTGTATAAGTTTACCAGTAACCTAGGTAAGGTTACCTAGGTAATCAAATCGACACAATTGTATAGATAAGGTAGAAGTAAGTAGTGGGCGAATTTGCAGATCTCTATTACTTGGTAATGATCCCATTAGGTTACCGGAGCATAACAGTAATAGATGCTGAAGCTTGGGCGGCAATGGTGGTCAAGGTAGTGCGCCACGATGGTGGTAATATATAGAGCCGCTAGCCTTTTTTTTATGTTACTGGAAGGCAAACAAGCAGACGGATTCCCTGATGGTAAGGAGTTCACGCCGCCTATAAACACCAAAGATGGTAACGGTGCGTTGCCAACCTGAGGCTGGGTTGGTAAGCCTCTTGCGAAAGTAAGTGAACCGGCTACCCTACCCTCCAAACC
>DWUF010000008.1:0-12786 GCA_018237025.1 Emesis russula
ACATGGTTCCGACTAGTTGTCTAAACAAGCTCACCTACATGGCTTGTCAGTAATGTCTCGAAACACACCTACATGGTTCCGACTAGTTGTCTAAACAAGCTCACCTACATGGCTTGTCAGTAATATCTCGAAACACACCTACATGGTTCCGACTAGTTGTCTAAACAAGCTCACCTACATGGCTTGTCAGTAATGTCTCGAAACACACCTACATGGTCTCAGTTGTTTAAACAGGCACACCTACATGGCTCATCGGGTATATCTCGAAAACATGTATTAGACTAGTTGTCTAAACAAGCACACCTACATGGCTTGTTAGTAATATCTCGAAATACACCTACATGTTCTCAATTAGTTGGCTAAACAAGCGTATCTACGTGGCTCGTTGACAATCTCGAAACACACCTACGTGGTCTCAAACAAAAAAAAATTAAATGTTGATAACATTTTCTCCTAATTTTTGGCATCTTTGTTTATGGGTTTAATACTCAAATGCAATTTTAATATAATTTTAATATAAATTCGATAAAACTCTGTTCATAATATCAATCCTCCATAGAAAATGAATGGAAAATCTCTCAAGTAGCAAGTAGACTGCTAATTGTCACAAAGCTCTTCGTAAAATAACCGGAGCGTGGTGCGTTCGAATTAATTTCATACAATAGGTTGATCTCAACTCTTAAAATAATTTATTTGACTGTGATAACACAGAAATTACAAAACTGCTCGCATATAATTTTAACAAGCGCCGAAACCCGGAACTATTAATGCGATCACTCGGGTGCTTCTCCCTGCCGGGCTTCAAACCAGCTAAGCACTGCCGATATAGATCACTATTATTGGCAATAGAATGCTATAAACGATTAATAATTTGTTTATTTCATTTCAGTCTCAAAATATTACAACTTAAGTTGGGGGCTACCATAGGTTTTTAATACTTAGACCCCGCTCTTTCCTAATGGTTTAAAAGAAAATTGCTTATTAAAGTTAAACTAATTTTACATCATTACAATACCGGCAATAAATTCGCATAGTAAATATCCTCCGACGAATAAAAATTTGGTCCAATGCCTAATTAGTGGGTAGTTAGAAATATTCAATACGAGTCTTGTGTGGTACGAGCGGTAAAATTATATTGTCGAGTTGTAGATAGCATGATTCGGAGGTCGCCCCGGACACTTGATCACACTTAGAGTATAATATATTTAAAGTAATCGGCTTGTTCTCGTAAATCTTAATAGTTTCAAAGATAAGGGTATATGCGTATATCCTAAAGTGTATTTTTAAATATGTTGGTGAAATTGACTGCTCTTAAATATTCTAGTAATATAAAAAGGATCTAGGAGTATGTATTATTATGTTCAAGATAAGTGCATTATATCAAATTTTAATATTCAATGGTTTTTAATATACTATGAAATATTCTAGTAATCGAAATAATCTAATTGGAGTGAGTTAATGTAAAATATGTTAATACTCTAAATATTCTAGAAATAAAAATAAATATGAAATGCTGGATATAGGACTAACACGGTCGGAGAGTCGCCCCGACCACGTGTTAGGTATACAGGATGGATACAGGACTAACACGATCGGAGAGTCGCCCCGACCACGCGTTAGGTATACAGGGATAACACTATCGGAGAGTCGCCCCGACCACGTGCTAGATATACAGGGATAACACAATCGGGAAGTTGCACAGAGTGCTATAATATAAGCATAAATTATATATAAAATATAAGCATAAATTTTACGTGATTGTGATTTGAATTTGAAAAGTGTTTAAAGTATATATGAGTATGCATTTTGTTAATCTTGTAAATAATATAGGTTTTCATACAGTGAAAAATCATTACTATGAACGAAAGCAACTGCTTACCTTTATTTCCAGGAGCCCTTGTGGGCACGCAGGTAATATCCCGCTTCTGAATTATCACAATTAAACTCGCATAGACTTGGAACCTCTTTAATAATATATATATTTACTCTATTTAGCTTTTTCGAACTAGACAAGTGATTCGTTTTAGCATTCACAGCCGACTCCCGCCACGCTCCATCTCCGACCGAACGTAAGCCCCACCAAGCGCCACCTTCCCGCCATACTTTACCGCCATAAATCTCCACACGATTAACCAATAGGAAAGTGGCACATTGGTGTTGCCATATACCATTACGCGTTTTAAATGACAGATTATTAAAATTACCAAAAATCATTACATTCGGCCATCCGACAAAGTGTGACTCCCGGCACACTGTTTCTCACCTTACACGCTCCAAAATCAAGACCAACCCCCACAAGTCGTATAATGGGCACGAATTTGAACATTAAAGGTATAGATGTTGGAACGTATAACTTGAAATCATTACATTCGGTCGGACTAAAGAAGGATTGCTTACTAATTAATATACATTAATACATCAGTGGCTTATCAACACTATGTAATTACAAATAAATACTCAATGTTATCTTAGTGAGTACTCTATTCACACGTATATATTTCGCAGATAGATTTAATGTTTTAATGTATAAATGCACTCGCATCTAATTTTAGTTTAACAAGTATAATTATAGTTATATATTAACACTTATGAAATTTTGACAATTTTAATGTTCCGAATAATGTATGTTATGAACGATTGATCTTTAAATGTACTTAATGTAATTAATTTTAGTAACACTTATGATATACAGCAGTAACTTACAATAAAAATTATGTATTTGTCAACTTAGAATATATTTCGAATCGTCTACTCAGTATAGTTTTTTATTATAATTTCATTTATAAACGTACCTATCTTATATAATTTTAGTTTACTATCATGTATGTAATATTTTATACCGCTGTATATTGACACTATCATAAAACAGTTAACAGTAACATGTAAACAAAAATGGGCGTTAGTAAATTTCAATGTGCTAATTAAAAGAAGTCCATGATTACGGTTAATCTACAAATGTACTCAATATTTTTATTAATACATACAACAGTATCCTATAATCAAAATTGTATATTTACAAATTAATATTTTACACCAATGTAATTTTATCGAGTAGTTTATAATATGTATCTGATGTAGACAATTTTACACTTTAATCTATAAATGTACCTACTCCATATAATTAATTTTAGTTCATCACGTATATAAGATATACTTAATGAATGTATATTAACAGTAATTATAAAATAAAACTGAAAAGAGATTTAAGATTAATCTTGTGTAGTCCTATTCTACACTGGATTCAGCAGAACTGTCATCACTGTCATTCAGTTCCAAAGCCTTTATATGTATCCAGGGTCTTAGCCTATCCGCCGCTATCACACTTTCATAATGTTTCCTTTTGTTGTTAAACCCTGGGACGTCACTTACTCTGTAACGATCATTTCCTAGGTCAGCAGTAATTTTATAGGGGCCCGTAAACCGAGATAATAGTTTAGAACTTTTGCCATCATTTGCATAATTTATTCTGCTCAATTTCACCAAGTCACCCACCTGATACTTCTGCGCAGAATCACGTTTAGAATCGTAATCCTGCTTTTGCTTTTCTTGTTTTTGTCTAATGACTGAACTAATTTGTTCCCTTAAACATGCAAGATCTTTACGCGGTTGCTGCGCCGAAACATAAAGCTTGTTTGTCAATTCATCGCGCATTTTAACTCCAAATAATAATTCCGCTGCAGTTTTCTCGGTGGTCGCATTAATGGTATTATTAATGTCCCACTGAATTTTACCAATACACTTGTCTCAGTCGCGTTCATTGCTGTTAAGAGTTTTGTGCCGATAAAGAATGCAATATCGTCTGATTAAATCGTTCAGCTTGACCATTCGCTCTGGGACAAGCGACTGCATTTTGAATATGTTTTATGCCATGTTTGTCACAAAAGGTTTTAAAAGCCGCAGACGTAAACGAAGTACCTCGATCGGAAATTAATCTAGCAGGAACACCAAAATCGTAAAATAAGTTTTGTAATACTCTGATCGTACTTTTGGTTTTGGTGTCTCTGACTGCCCTAACGAATAAGTATTTTGTAAATCCATTAACTATAGTGAGGATGTAAGAATTGCCATTTCTGCTTTTAACAAATGGGCCCAGATGATCAATATGCACCGTGTGAAATGGTATACTGATTTTCTCTATTGGATGCAGATGTCCTTTTGCTTTAGTAGCTGCATCTTTGTTGTAAGCACATTCTATGCAGGCGCCGACATATTTTTTTACATAACGTCTTAACTTTGGAAACCAGAATTGACTCTGGATTTTCTCGAGAGTCTTTGCGAGTCCGAGGTGGCCGATGTTATCATGATTGGCTTTACAGATTTGCCATCGCGCGTTCCGGGGAACTACTAAGCGATGTTCAACATCGCTCAGCTTCCTGTACACAGCATTATTCTTTACTAAATAATTTTGTTTAATTTCTTTACATTCTTCGTCAATTTCCGGTTTCAATGTTTTAAAAATTCGCGCAATATCTGGATCTGCCATTTGTAACGTCAGTAGCCAGTTTTCAGTGTCTATATTGTAAACGAATGCAGAATTATCTCCTTCAGAGACCAGCCTAGTATTTCTACTCAAAGCATATACGTGTCTCATGTTGACTCCAGGACGATATTCGATTTCAAAATCAAATTCGCTTATCTGCTGCCACCATCTAACTATTCTCGGAATGAGATCTCTCTTCGTCAGCGTTGTTCTGAGAGCTGCGCAATCTGTTAGTACTCTAAATGACAGACCTAATAGATATACCCTGAATTTCTTTAGCGAACAAATTACAGCTAACGTTTCTAGCTCATAAGAATGTAAATGTTTTTCATCGTGCGTTGTCTGGCGGCTGTAATACGCAACTGGTTTTAAGTATCTCGTATTCTTCTGCCACTGCATTACGATTCCACCTATACCTAGTGCACTAGCATCAGTGTGAAGTTCTGTTTCTAGTTTGGGGTCATACAAGGCTAGAATCGGTCTGGTCAATAGCTTGTCTTTTAATGAGGCAAAAGCAGCTTCCTGACTGTCAGTCCATTTCCACGCACCATCCTTTTTTAGTAAATCGGTTAAAGGTCGTGCAATTTCACCGTATCCCTTAATGAATTTGCGAAAGTAACCAGTTAAACCGAGGTACTGACGTACTTCATGTACATTCTTAGGGGCGGGAAACTCCCTCACTGCCAGCAATTTTGCTTCCCCAGGTCTGATACCATCCGAAGAAATTTCATATCCCAAGTAGTTAATTATAGTATCAAAGAAACTGCATTTTGTTAGTTTCAACGTTAAACCGTATTCCCGTATGATCTTCAAGATCTCTTCTAATCGTTGGAAACCTTGTTCAATACTCGAAGCCGGGATGAGTATGTCATCGAGGTAAGCCAACGCATATTCGAATCTCTTATTACCGAGAATTTTGTTAATCATTCTTTGAAAAACTGCTGGTGCATTGGCCAACCCAAACGGCATCCTTTTAAATTCGTATTGCCCGTCTGGTGTGACAAACCCGGTGAGATGGCGACTTTCTTCTGCCATCGGTATCTGATAATAGACAGAAGCCAGGTCGAGGGTGATAAAATAGTTGTTACCACTAAGGTTAGTCAATTTATCGTCTATTAAAGGCAGTGGAAAGTGGTCTTTCACGGATTTACGATTTAAGGCTCGAAAGTCTACGCATAATCTTGGCTCGCCGTTCTTCTTCCTGAGCATCAATATTGGGCTAGCGTAATCGGAATTAGATTCTTGAATTATATCATTTTTCAGCAAGTCATTTACGACTTCGCGAACTTGCTCACGTTCCGTGAAAGACAATCGATATGGACGGTAGACGACAGGTTTGTCATTCGATAGTTCGATTTTCATCTCAAAATTATTTGCGCAACCTAATTCACTTAAATTTTTGGCGAAACAGTCTCTATACTCGTACAAAAGGGTATGAAGCTTGTGAACGTGTTCATCCTCTAAACCTTGACCAATCCTAATCTGAGATTTATCTAACGGTTCCAATATTGAACCATCAGTAGAAATGCGATTGACTTGACAGCAATCAATTTCAATAAAAGATACTGATCGTGCAATTAGAGAACCAACTTTTAATCTTAGGGGCTTTCGGGATAAGTTAGTAGCGACTAGATTAGTACATCCTTTAGTTATTGGATACACTCCTTGCAATAACCGAAACTCCTTCCCTGGTTCGCAGGAGGTATACCCTTCCACGTATACAGCCCCGGTAAATGATTCATCCTTGAGTGCCACAGGAATCAGGTTCGTACTAGAAACTTCCGTGTATTCCGCACAGAAAAGTTTGTGTGGCATCTCACAGCTTAAAGAATCGTCAACCGGACTTTTGTAAAACAATAAACAATCACTGTTTTTCAACACTGTAACAAATGGTAGCTCAGTGAAATTTTAACCGACAAGCATCGAATAGGCCATAAAGTGATCGCTCATTACTAGTGTTTCTATTGAAGTTTCAATATCATCCAACTTGAAGTTAACAACCGACCTGTACAGTGGCTGTATGGTGGAGTTACCGAACCCTTTGACAACTGGTATGTTGTGAAATTTATGACTCTGCTTCTCGATGACGTAATAGACTGCATTCGCTCCCGAAGTCAATGTATGCCACTAATTTTTGATTATTTACATAAACGGATTTAAGAAATTTATCATTATTGTTGTTATTTGTGGCGATCTTAAGAGTTCTCTTTTCCGTTGCACCCTGTGACGAAACTAGAGGACGTTTTTTACATAGTTCATTATCATGTCCTATTCTAAGACAACGCTTACATTTTAGTAAAGGCTGTGGACATTTAAGATAGGTATGACCCCTGACTTTTTTTTTTTTTTTTATCTTTCCTTATATATGCAATCTGTTTCAGTAGAACATTCAGCATTCAGTTTAGTATTTAAGAGATTATCTTGGAGGGCAGCCAGTCCAGCGACTTGCGCCCTTTATGTGAAAACATTCCCTTGGGGGAAAAGGTCTCTGGGGGACTTCCTTTTGAGTCTTTTGAATGTTGCATCACTACCCATTAGATGTGTTGCTAGTGTATTTGGATGGTTGTTGAGTCTATGCCTGTAAGATGTCATGGAGTGTTTTGTCTCTTCCTGGACTGTTCTTATTTTAAGGTCGTGGTGCAGTTGCTGGTTTGTTACGAACCATGGAGCATTTGTGATTATCCTTAACATTTTGGACTGAAACCTCTGGAGTATTTCTATGTTAGAAATGGAGGCTGTGCCCCAGAGTTGGACTCCATAAGTCCAGATTGGTTTTAGAATGCATTTGTACAAAAGCAGTTTGTTGTCGAGGGATAGCTGAGATTTTTTGCCTAGCAGCCAGTACATTTTCCTTAGTTGCAACCCCAAAGCTTTTCGTTTGGTAAAAATATGTTTTTGCCAGGTGAGACGACGATCCAAATAAAGCCCAAGATATCTGGCTTCATTTGCTTGGGATATTTGTTTTCCATTAAGCGATACGGCAGGACAAGTATCACGTCTTGTCGTAAAGGTCACCTGTACCGATTTAGTCTCATTTGCTTTTATTCGCCAGGTAGATAACCATTCCGTTATGTTGTCTAAGGAGCGTTGGAGCATATTACTTGCTTGTGCTGAGTTTTCATGAGTTGTTAAGGCTGCTGTATCATCAGCAAATGTACCAATCATAACGCCATCAGTGGTGGGTAGGTCTGAAGTGAAGAGTAAATACAGGACCGGACCCAGCACGCTTCCTTGTGGTACCCCTGCATGGGTCATGTGAAGTTGGGTAACATCTTCTCCTTGCTTGACATAGAAGAATCTATTGGCAAGATAAGACTCAAGAAATATATAATAGCTTGTCGGAAGTAGTTTCTTTATTTTGTACAACAGGCCCTCGTGCCAAACTCTGTCGAAAGCTTGGGAGATGTCTAGGAATGCTGCGCAGCAATATTTTTTGTTTTCAAAGGCTTTGTGGATTTCTTCTACTAGTCTATGTACTTGCTCTATCGTACCATGCCTTTTTCTAAAGCCGAATTGGTGATCGGGTATAATTTTTTTTTCAGCTATTACTATATTTAGTCGCTTCAAAAATATGATTTCCATAACTTTCGATAGGATGGGTAGTAAACTGATGGGCCTATAAGAGGATACATCTTCAGAAGCTTTCCCAGGTTTCAGAATCATCTTAATTTGGGCTACCTTCCATTGGGGTGGGAATATACCTCTGATCAGTATGCAGTTAAACAAGTGTGTTAGGAAACGCACTGCTGTTTCAGGTAATTCGTGGAGTATTCTCGCTGTAATTAAATCGTATCCTGGGGCTTTATTTAGTTTTAGATGTCTAATAATTTCAGCGACCTCTCGTATATTAGTTCCTTTAATTGGCAGGTCAAGTTGATAAGGTTCTTTGAGAGAACTAGTAATTTCTTCACCGTGCATAGTAGAGGGATTATGATCTGCGTTTGGTACAAAGACATCATCTAAATGGGAGGCAAATGTTTCACCTTTTTCCATATCACTTTTAGCCCAAGAGCCATCCTTTTTACGTATGGGTGGATTAGGGGCCATAGGTCGTTTTAGTTTTTTGGTTGTTTTCCAAAGGGAGTAGTCACTAGCAGCCGTTGCATCTAGATTGCGAAGTTTATGTTGAACGTTTTCATTTCGCTCAGTACTTAGTAAATTTTTAAGCTTGTTCGTTAGATAGTTCAGTCGTTTTTTGTCTTTAGGGAATTTAGTCGTGTTCCACAATTTACGAGCCTGTCTTTTTTCAGCTACTAAATCACGGGTAGACTTTGAGCAGTCTAGTTCTGTATAAATTTTAGCAGCAGGAGTACTATTCCAAGCTGCGCGTTGGACACACTCGTTGAAGTGTTCTACTGCCGCCATAATGTTCGCTTCAGTTTTCAAAGGAAGGTCAATATTTATCGTAGACTCTACTATAGAACGGAATGAGTCCCAGTTGGTCCTACGATCATGAAGCCTTGGTGATAGTTTGACAGGTACAAACTTCTGTGAAACCTCAAGTAGGACTACGCTATGATCGGATGACAGGTCTTGGAGAGAATTACATTCAAAACAATTAACAGGAATGCCCTTTATCACACTGAAGTCTACCAGATCTGGGATTTTCTTTGGATCAGCCGGCCAGTAGCTTGGTTCCCCACTTGATATTGTGTCTAGGTGTAACTCGTTGACTGCTGCCTGTAGTTGGCGGCCTTTGGCGGTTGTAAGGCGAGAGCCCCATTGTATATTTTTGGAATTATAATCTCCACCTGCTATAAATCTTGGACCTAATGTTTTGAAGAACTTGACGTAATCTTCTTTTTTTAGGGGGTGTTTCGGAGGAGAATACAATGCGGTGATAGTCAATTGTCCCCGCCAATCCTCTACTACAACGCTTGTGGCCTGTATCTCGGGGGTTTTAAACGGCTCTGCCTCATGATGTTTTATGTTGTTTTTGATAAGGATTGCAGATCCTCCGTGTGCTGTGCCATCTGGGTGCATCGTATGGTAGAATTTGTAATTTGGGATTTTAATGTAGTTTTTCGAGGTAAAATGTGTTTCGGAGACTAATAAGAGGTCTATTTTGTTTATTTTTAGAAATGTCTCTACTTCTAGGACATGTTTGGGGAGCCCATTGGCATTCCAAAGAGCTATTTTTAAGGAATCGAATGTGACAGTTTGGTCATGATTTCCATCAGGAGATTTGTTACAGAAGTTAGTTGCTGCATTAGCTGTGTTATAGTACTTATAATTTCTTTCGTGTCGTTGTTGTTCGTTTGGGCGGTTTGAGGTTCACTGAAATTTTGTTTCCTAGCAGGTTCAGGTTTATTACTTATTAGTACTTGTTTATATGATGGCGTATCTTTCTGTCTAGTGTAATTTGTTTTGTTTAGTTGGTTTTCCGTGTGCGTGAACTGTCGTGGTCTTGGTGGCTGGGTAGGATATTTTATTTTCTGTAGCTCTTTATATATTGAACAGCCTTTATAATTTGCAGGATGATTGCCATCGCAAAGTACACATTTGACTGAGTCCGACCTTACTTTACGTTCGCAGTTAGACGATGCATGATCTCCAGCACATTTTATGCATTTAGGCTTCCTAAAACAGTATTTTTTGGTGTGCCCGTATTGTTGGCAATTGCCACATTGTGGGATTTCTCGTTTAGGTCGTGGTGGTTCAAAGATGACTCTACAGTGCAAAAGATTTTTGATCTCATAGATATGTTTGTTGTTGCTGTTGGGCTCTAACTCTATGAAGAATATTGGTATTGGTTTTTTCGAATTTCTTTGTTTTACATTCCAAACGTTTGTAACTTTGTGGCCTTGCAAATTTAGTTCATCTTTTATTTCCTCAATATCGGTCGAAGGATGAAGATTTTTAAGAACTACTTTGAAATTTCGGTCTTGTTTGGGCCTATATGTATAGAATTCTGTGTTTTTATCTTGCAGGTTTCTAACTATTTTCGTATATAGTTCCGTGGTTTTGGGTTGTATTCTGACTTGTTCATTGCGAAGGATTTTGACTTCATAATTATCTCCAGCTATCTCATCGAGCATCTTTATAAGTGGTTGGATGTTACTGACTCGGTCCACATATAAGGGTGGAGCCTTGGCTGGTTTTTCAAGACTTTTTTGGGAGTTTTCGTCTTGCGTGTCAGCATCTAATTCAGAAAAGCTATTTGAGGTAGGAGTTGGTTGACTTAGCCAGTAGGCATCGAGTTTTTTTTGTTTTTGGGCTTTATTAGTTTCGGGGCTTTCGCGTTGCCTTTTTCTTTGCGGTACCTTTGTCCATTGGTCGCTTTCAACTACAGGTCTACTTATTTCCGTATCAGCTGGTGTTAGTATATCAAGACTACTTAGTGACTGAGTTCTTGTTTTACTAAAAAAAGATTTATGAAAAATTTGTTGCGTCAGTACTTTATTTTCGAGTTTTTCAGGTTGAGAGGGGGTTTTTGATTGTTCATTTTGTTCCATATTGTTCCCACGAGTAGGGTCGATTTAACTAGGTCGCACATAGGGTGACGCCCATTCCCATGTGAAGGCACTATACAACAATGTGAGCCAGGTCCATTGAGGTTGGCGCTTGTGGCTGATAACCCATCAGTCATTCATCCTTTTGGCACGTATCCCACCTTAGGATTGGGGTGAATTTTTATAGAGGGTTTCTACCTCTTGGCCCGGGCGGCTAAGCCAAGGTCCCCGAGTTCGCTGTCGGGCGAAGTTACGGGTTGCAGTGGTCATTTCCTACCTCTGCTGTCGCACTTTCGAGTTAATTAACCGTCGCTCGAGACTCGACGTTGACCTTTTACGGTTGGTTTGGTCTCTCCAGCAACCAACCCTCCTCCTTTTTCATACGGGCTTGGGACCGTCAATGGCGGAGTTAAAACCCCTGACTTGACAGTTAAAACAAATTATGGAATTATCGCTTAAAGTATTAACATGTGGCCTAGCCTACGTACATCATTTGAAACAGCCTTTTGGTTTCTTTTGTTTGACATAGATATTATCGGTAATGATCGTTGAGAAGAAAGAAAAGTCAACAATTCTTCTGGTTCCATACAATTCAGTGCTTGGGCTCCATTTCTAGTAGCACGATCGTAAATCCCGTGTATGATATAATCAACAGCCTTTTTGCCCGATATTTCACACCGATTCAGTAAACCTAACTTATCATAGAAGTACTCTCTTAAACTCTCGTTACTACGAGAAGTTCGAGCCAACATTTCCTCTAAGCGTTTGCCGTAGTTCTCTTCACTAGGGAACGCTTTCTTCAGCTTTGCTTGCCACTCGGTCCAAGTGAACACAACGGTGGGTAGAGATTCGAACCATCTCTTCGCGAGACCAATTAATTTTTGGAGCGAAAAGTGTATGGTTTGTTTTTCATCCCACCCGTAAATCTGTGCGCACTCGTTCACTTTGTGCAACCAAGTACCTATACTCTGAGTTTGGTTGTTTGGATCATACTCGGGGATAACATTATGTATTTGATTGTTCTGTAGCTGGTTAACCTTACTTGGTTCTCCCTTCCACTCGGCGAGCAGCTTGAGCACACCCTCCGTGGTCAAGCGCTTAGAGGTCCTCCGTGACCTTCGGCTTCGTTCCGGTGAACGTGACGGAGTTCGCTTTCTTTTCTCCCTGCCAGGAGGATTCGAAGGCGACTCCGATCCTTCTGTATCGGTCATTGCTAAAATTTCAAATTTACATCAGTATAAACAATCGTTTATATAGGGTAAATTCGTGATACTTCTACGGAACACATCTTCGTGGTTTGTCGGTAACATTTTTTTTAAACACACATAATTTCTATTTATTATCTAAACAAGCACGACTACATGGCTTGTTTTAATATCTCGAAACACTTACGTGATTCGATTAGTCTAAACAAGCACATCTACATGGCTCGTTGGTAATATCTCTGATCACACCTTTCAACACTCCTACATGGTTTCAATTAGTTGTCTAAACAAGCACACCTACATGGCTCGTGAGTTAATATCTCGAAACACGCCTACATGGTTCCATTTAGTTGTCTAACGAAGTACACCTACATGGCTCGTTAGTAATATCTCGAAACACCTACATGGTCTCAATAGTCTAAACAAGCACACCTACATGGCTCATCGGATATAATATCTCGAGACACACCTACATGGTCCCGACTAATTGTCTTAACAAGCTCACCTACATGGCTCATCGGATATATCTCGAAACACACCTACATGGTTCCGACTAATTGTCTAAACAAGCACACCTACATGGCTCATCGGATATATCTCGAAACACACCTACATGGTTCCGACTAATTGTCTAAACAAGCACACCTAC
>DWUF010000009.1:0-11726 GCA_018237025.1 Emesis russula
GAGGGTTTTTGTTCACCCAGTTCCATGTCGGACAACAGCTTTTGGAATTGCTGGTTGTCGGACTCTTCGTAGACAGTAATTAGGCGGTCCTTGAGCGTCTTGTAATAGTCTCTTTCAGGTGGGTTGTACAGGATGTCCGTTATTTGTTCAATGTCTAATTTGTCCAGCTGCCTTATGACCATCTGTGCCAACTTTTCTTGGCTCTTCTTCAAGTCGCTTGTTGCTGCTTCAAGAGATAGGAACCACAATCGCGGCTTGTCGCGCCAGAAGGGTGGTATCCTCATGGATAAGGAAATTGCTTCGACTTCTTTTGTGGGTTCTGACGTCCTTTCTTCGTGGTTTGACATTTTCGCTTGTTTTTTCCGGGAGTCACCACTGTGTGGGTCAGGTGTTAAACTGACAGGTCGCAGGTCACCTCTGTGCGTGCGTCGTCGAGCTGGCGTTGGTGCTACCTTACACCCCCCCAACTGAAGAGCCTAACGTGTAGTGAGTACCTAGGTGCGTGGACTGTAGTGTCACGGTACTCACGGTTGCCTACTCACGTAACCTCGAGGATCAGAAGTAGAAGCGACTCGTTGCTCGACAAAGGCAGGAAATGTAGGCAGATGGTCGAGGGCTAACTGTGCTGGACTTGAATATTTGGCGAAAATAAAACAACTTTTTCATTTACACTCCACGTATTCTAACAATGATCGTTTGAATGTGAAAAAGAATTTTTTTTAGCCTCATACGATATTTATACATTATTTGAAATAGCAACGGTCACAAAGACTCGGTGAATTTAGTTCCATTTATACGAGTATATTTGTAAACGTCTTACATTCCCGTGTCTTTAAATTCTTAGAGTTTTTATCTGTTAAGTGTAAAATGAGTTTTTAATCAATAAACTGGTTTGTTGGCATTCAAGTAATGTAAAATGATTCAAATAGTTAACAAATATAATTGAGAAAATATTGTAAATATAAAAACTGACAACTTAAATAATTAACTTTGATTATCGTTCCTTTGCTTGCTGGTTAGATTGTTTGATTTTAGTTATACTTTTAGCGTAATTATTATGATTTGTATGTACTAAATAAAATTCCTTTACTTGCAAGGTGTACGAGCTATGCTCGAACAAATCATTATAAGTTTAATTACTGTTGTCAGCAGTTTTACACGCACCGAGTTATTTAAATTATATGTATTAATCAGTTCGCTTTAGGTCACTAAGAGTACCGCGCGCGACTCACCCTTCATATTCATTTAATTAATTAAGTATTTAAATCCAGCTAAGATTGGAAATTACAGTTTATTATTACTTTCAATTTTACTTATTTTTATTATAACTACGGGAAAACCGTACATGGTCCTTCGAGCCGGATTATTTTTATTTATTTTATTATAACTACGGGAAAACCGTACATGGTCCATCGAGCTTCGGAAAAGCGAGGTCACTGAACTTTACACGAGTGACGTGGAGCTATTTGTCTGCTGCTGCGAAATCTGAAAATTAAGGAGCCGCTAGGTGAACTCAAGTAAGATCTTTCCATTTATACCTATATAAGATTTCCATTTATATCTGTATAAGATGTCTTCGGTAAAAGACATATTAGAAAATCAGGAGCAATTGAGTGGAGCTTCTGTTTTCAATTGCTCCTGATTTCCTACACACTAATTTTAAGCAGACGAAGGAAAATATTAATTTAAATGATATTGTCATCATTAAGGATGACAATCTTCCTCCCGGGAAATGGGCACTAGGCCGAGTTGTGAAGCTGCACCCGGGGACAGTCTTGTAAGAGTCGTCACGCTTAAAACTAAGAACGGTTTTATGCAGCGCCCCATCGTAAAGCTTTGGATTTTACCAGTGAACGAAAATTGTCAAATTTCACCGACGGAAACTCAATGCAACATAAATTCCTTAGAATACCCGTCAGAAAATCTGCGAGATATTCCATTAACACATCGTAGACCGAAGAAAACATATAGTTTAGTTTCCCTATGTACGTGCATATTATTATTATTTATGACTTATTTCCTGTTCTCAAGCAACGTATTACAATATTTACCCGTTGCCAACCAATAAAATATTTATATGGATAACATTATGAATATGCATTTAATCCGAGACGAGTTGCGACTAATTGTTTATTACGATATGAACCCGTACGAACAGGGACAAACGGCGGTGACTCAGTATATCCAATATCTTGAAAATACCTGTGCACAGATAAGAACACTATTAAATTGCGACGGGATAATTGTAGTGAGTCGTTAAGGAAGCGCTCGGACTAGGCGCCGGCGCGGCCAAATCAACGGTGTCGGTTATATTTCAAATAGCCTTTTCGGTGTCTTAGATGAACACTTTGCCGAAAAGTATGAGAAAGATATTCAACTACATAGAGAAAACCAGAACCATTTAGCATTATTATGGAAAAATCAGACGTAGAAGTGGAATTTAATTTATTAAAACGCACCGAAAGTGTAATGGACAAACAGCACAAAATGATAAACTAAATATTAAATAATATGGAAAATGCCATGAACACAGTTAGGACTGGTTTACAGAATATGACACCTTTTAGCGAGTTTTTTGTATCCGCAATGAGTGCGAATAATATTTTATTTAGTTTGAAAAATACACAGGAAACTCTAATGGATACTCTTACGAATGTCTTCAAACAAACTAAACTTTCATTTAATACCTCCCGATCAATTGAGAAAGGAGTTAAACGTCATAGCTGGGCAGTTACTTAGAGAGTTATCAACCCCGATAGAAAATATGAACATATCAGACATTTATAATTTATTTAAAGTAAAAGCAAGAATGCCGAGTTATTATTTATTATTTGAAATTAAAATACCTTTGATAGACAGAGACAGATTCGAAATATTTAGGCTCATTCCTATACCTCTCCAGTCAGAAGGCAAAATGATAAGTATAGTACCGGTGTCAAGTTACGCCGCTATAAACTTACGTAAGACTATTTAATTCGGTTAACGGAAGAAGCTATAATAAATTTATGTTCGCTACAAACGTCAAATACTCTTTTTTGGTCATATATAATATTAAAGATGACCAAGCCTTTTGTGAAACCTAACTAAATACCAGGATATGTAAAATAAATGTTAGCCCGTGCCAAAACCAATGGATTTCATTAAGTGAAATAAATAAACATTTCTATTATTGTTGTGACGTGTGTCACTTGAAACTATTATGCGGAGATCATCTTACCGCTGTGCAAATGACCCAGGCCGGCCTTTTCACTATTATGGAAGGATGTATAATGAAATCAGCTGACTTTTTTATGTATTCGCAAAGCCATACCTTTACTAGCAAGATCAATATTAGTTCGAACTTGGAAATATCGGAAATACCTTCGATAAATCATATAGTTAATTTAACAATTCCCAGATTTTCCGAGTCACTTTCCCACTCGTCAGAGTTAGTTGATTACCAGAGGAGCGGACTCCTTGAGGGAAAAAAATAGATATTATGAAGCAGAGCGAACCCTTAGCCGCTCAAATATCTAATCTTGATATCCATCACTACTCACTGATCTATGGTATAATGGCGATCATAGTAGTGATAGGCGTAGTAATTTTATTGAAAAAAATGCGTCAAGGAGGTCTCTGCCAGACCATCAACAACAGAGGTGCTGGCCAAAGCTGTGCACGCAGCTTCTCCGGTATCACAGCCAGTTGATAGTGCTAGTGATAAGTGTCCTAAGTTAAGTGAAAGTGGTAGTGAGAGTACGCGAATGTCTTAGTCAGATCGCAGTACGTCGCCCGTTGCGTTTCGATCTGGTTTTTCGGCAAATTGAAAATAAACAGTAATAGATATTAAGCCTAATTAGTTATCATAGATAAATTCCTTTCATCTGTAAACTCACCATTAACAAAACCATTGGGGCATGTTAGAATAAGAAAATAAAAATTATTTCACCTTGTTAGCTTTAAAGTCACGGGAACCATTTTTACTAATTTAATTTTTTTTTGTTTTCGCTCGGAAGCATGTACGAGCTATGCTCGAACAAATCTTTATAATTTTAATTACTGTTGTCAGCAGTTATACTCGCACCGAGCTATTTAAATGATATGTATAAAATCAGTTCGCGTTAGGTCGTTAAGAGTACCGCGCGCAACTCACACTTCATAGTCATTTAAGTAATTAAGTCAAGTTGAGATTGGAAATTATAGTTTTATTATTAATCAGTTCGCTTTAGGTCGCTAAGAGTACCGCGCGCAACTCACCCTTCATAGTCATTTAATTAATTAAGTAATTAAGTACACTTAAGATTGGAAATTATAGTTCGTTATAACTACGGGAAAACCGTACATGGTCCCGTACACAAGGCAACGTCATATTGTTTAGTTTTGTTGTTTGAAGTTCCAAACTAAAATTACTTTTCTATAGAACGACAATCCTAGTTGATATCAATGCAAATTGAAAAAAATACGATTTAAATTTATGGTACTGGGATCAATAGATGGAAAGTTAAATATAATATATATTACCTTCGTCGAAACACCGGATGAACGTATTTTCGAAGTCCTAGATGACTTACAACCAGCAAGTAAATATACTAGCATAGTACTTCAGACATTTATACGAAAATTAAAAATTCTCTAATAAAAGACACCAATCACGATTCATATGGATATCTTTAAACACAGAGTTAAGGGGAATATATCTAGATGAATGTGAACATTTACAGTTTGGCGATCAATATTAAGATGAAATAAACAAAGTAGAATAATAATAGTAAAGAAAAATAACAGTACCATCAATGTATCATATCAATGTATATAAAACAAATTTTGAAAATGTTGAAACTTTTTTGATGGAAAAATTTTCGAAAAACGTTTTCGGAAAAGACATAACCAAAGGATTGGTGAATTTGAGAGAAATGGGAAAGATTTGAAATTGTACGCTTAAGAGAAAATGCAGATTTTTAAATATTGATTGAGAAAAACAGTGTTTGGGTTGATTGAACAGCATGTTAATAAAATTAACAGTACCGCTTTTAATGGCCAGTGTGAAATGACAATTTTATACTAATATTTAATAAGACCTATGGAAATAAAAATTGGAATCAAGTAAAATATACGTTCATATTTAAGTTCTACGCAGGATTGTTACTTGAATACGGCACAAGAAAAGCAAGAATATTTTTAGAGAATAAAAGACAAATTGATACACAAACGGTGATAAATCTCATTATAATGGGACTACCAGAATATGTATTAAATAAAACTGATAAAGAAACAGTGCAAACAACAGCAAACCTTTTTGAAGAAATTAAAAAATGTCAATACATGGCAAACACAAAAAAAATATTAAATATAAGATAAATACGTTTGAACCTAAAGGTAAAACTTATAAAATTAAACCATATTACATTTTTGAAGATTTAAATAAAGGTATACACAGAAACGCAAATGTCTATACCGCCATCTAGTGACTTCGCCATCTGATATGTTTCGTAGGTAACTGTTGATATTGTCAATAGCCTGCTTAGGCTAAACATAAAATTACCATTTATTTTGGCACATTCTTAACCGTTCCCGTAGCGTAATTTAACAAGTAACCGGCTGCGATGTATGTGTCTAACGATGAGACGTAAGATCGAATTACGTTGGGGGTTAATATTGCATACATTTCATTTTACTTACTTTGATAATAAATTAAGTTTTAAATTTGGGAAGTAAATGAAAAACATCGAAGGTTTTTGTGGTGTTTTTGTATTTGGTGCTTTTATTTTTATAATTTGGTTAGTTTCAAATTACAGGAATAAAGTAAAAGCTCAAAATATTTTTATTTTATATAAAATTAATAAATATTTTTATTTTGATAGTTCTAAGGTATTGCGAGTTATAATTTTTAAATCACAGAGTAAATATTAACATAATTCATGCAGTAACAAAATTATTATCAGAAGACATATGTTACTTATGTAATAAATCATATGTATGTGACATAACATTCCAAATTAACTAAAATTATAACTAACCAATTGGCTGAGGCCACCCTTTAGGTATACGGTTTATCTATGTTTATACTTATGTTGAATTTATTACATAAATCATAAATTTGGGAAAACATACCCTACACCCTATGTGAATGCATTTTTTTCTAGCAACAACAACGTATGTATAATTTTTTCTGACAAGTGGGTATAAAAGATCAAAATTTTTTTTTATTCAATGAAATTCACGTGAGAAACAACATGTTATTTTGCTGAACAAAACAACAATTTACATCTCACGAGATATCTAATCTCTAAAATATGGCCTTCTGGATATGCGACGCGGACTGGTGGTAGCATTTTGTCACGCAAGATTTCTAAAGCACGAACTATTCATACGGCCTCCAATCTCGACTAGCTCGCCTGGACCAGTTGAAGACATCCAACCCCAGTAACCTAAAAAAAGCATATTAATATATTAGTAGTAGTAGTTAGTATTTCTTTTTATTCGTATCATTGACTAACACCTTAATCACAATCAAATAAATTACATACACACATATATATATATATATGCGCATGTATGCATGATGCATGATGCATGTATGCATGATGGGTGATGAGTATACTCCTAAAAACATATTATATCTGACCTAAGGTGATTCTACCACTTGTTCTCTTTCTCCGTAATATTTTTCGTCCGTCTGTGTCCAATTTAAAAAATTAAAGAAGAATAAATGCATTGGATCAGGTTTAATTACACTCTCTTAATCACTAATTACAATAATTCACAATACTGACCTTATGTTCACAACGGCGGTTCAAATGAAACTGAGGAGCGCCAAGATGGCCGATGGAAATGAAGATCTTCACTCACAAATGTCAGAACGTTTGAGTTGTCAATGTTATTCTGTTGACATTGGCAACCCATCCCAGTTTGACACACTGATTTTATACACGACTCGTTTGTAAATAAAGTGAACGTGTAACACTTGCTTGTTGATGGCCTTCAGTCAACTCAATTTTTTTGGCTGGCTTATACTCGTAATTGTGAATTCCAGCTGCATGAAGATGCTCTCGCACGGTATTTTGAGATATGATAAATTTGGCAGCAGCTAAGCGGGTGAGACTAAACGGTGACGAGTTATTGATGAGGTGACAATATCACAATGACGACTAGATTTTTCAGTGAAGGTCATCGGTACTAGGCCTGGGCGCTTACATTTGATACCGCCAGTTTCTTGGTATCGTCGAATCCAGTATCACGCTAGAAAGAAAATATTTTATTATTCGTAAGTCCAAACTTTTGTAAAATGATAATTATGTTATAATTATATTTATAAGTTATATGCTACAATAACTTCGCTTAGTCGATTCATTTTACCAATAACTATAACCAAATAATAAGTATCAAGGAACTACGAGAAATTATTAGACCGTTAATAGCTAATAACGTGTGTCCAAAAAGTCCACTTTTATTTCCCTACCTTCAAGATCATAACATATTAAGCGTTGGTCACAATTTATAGATACAAAACTACAATGACTATACTGTTCGTTAATTTCATGGTTAAGATAATGAGCCGGTTAGTTCATTGGAAAAGGGTCTCGCCTCAGATCGTAATAGTCTGAAGTTCGATCCCCGTAAGTTACTGAAGCAAAGTTATTTTTGTTCACTTTACATTACTTTAACAAAATACAGACTAGAAGAGGCATTACCGCAACACGACATAATAATCATGAAAATTGCGTCTAAGTTGGAACCTCCGTTCGAAGATAGTTTAAAGTCTTGCCCTAGTACTTGATTACTCCGCTAGATGGCGGTGTGCTTGATATATATATTTTCTAATACAGGGGACAGATATCTCCATTGCTGTGTGTACAAGGTTCCATCCTGAGGAAAATGCTGGTTTTAGCAAACAGATGATTAAGGTTGGACAAGAAGCAAAAAGACTGTAAATAATTTCATAATATATGAACTTAACAGCAATGAGCCAAAAAAACGTATAATAACACCATTAATTAAAGTCAAACTGTGTTAAGTGTTAGATGGAAAATTATTAATATTTGGAATTTATGATTCAGGCTCGAATATTTCTCTAAATAATTCTAAATTCGTAAGTCTACCATAGGGAAATAAAGAATTCTTTTAGTAGTGATATTTTAATCACAATTAATGTGAGTTCAAAAAACGAATTGCATGATAAAAATTAAAATAATTTTTGATATGGAAGAAAAGGTAGATGTTTATATTACAGATGGAGAAGAATTTATAAATGATTTCTTAATTGGACTTGATATTATTATAAAAAAAATTATTTAGGATAGTCTTATATGAAAACTTAAAACATTTCGAAAGAGAGAAGAAAAAAATGAGGAAAGAAAAGAATTTATGCTTGAGAGCAAATACACAGCTAATGCTTCTGAAGGAGTAAACAATGAACCAAATCCATGTTCAGCAAATTTTAATGAATATATTAGAGAGGAGAATTTCAAGAAAAACATGAGAAATTTGACTACTAAGCAGAAGTCAGAAATTTGTAAACTAGTGGATACTTACAAATCGATTTTTGCAAAAGATAAACGTGACGTTGGTACAGTCAGAGAATACGAGTATGATGGATGAATTGACATATTTATGGATAAATATTGTAGTAATAGGCCTTATGGATGTTCTGTCAATACGAAAAAGAAATATAAGAACAAGTAGCAAAACTACTTTGCAGCACCAGTAACTTTGGCCTTCAAAAAGAAGACGGTAATAAGTAAAAATTATGTATAGATTTTAGAGAACTTAATAAAATAGTGATACTTCAAGCACAACCACTCACATTGATCGATGACCTAGTAATCAAAAGTAGAAACTCAACATATTTTACAACACTAGACGTCAATTCGGCATTCTGGTCATTCCTGCTTAGAATTGCAAAGAGGAGCAAGACTGCTTTTGTTATTCAAGTGGAACATTATCAGTGGACAGGTTTACCTTTTAGTTAAAAGACATCACCGGCTAGAAAACTAAGTAATATTTTGAGAAAACATAAACTTAGATTTTGCAGTTAATTACATAGACGATAAACTTATAAAGAGGACACTAAGTCCAGTGGGTTATTTTAATAAAAAGACTTTTCGTCATTTCCATTTCAATTTATATCTGGAGTTAAATTAACAATTTACAATAATGGGTATACATTACATAACTAGTACATACATTAAATTCACGTGTTCATATCGAACACGTGTTCAATTTTCAGCACCGCAACTTAAAAATATATTCATAAAACATACCTCAATTGCCAAGATCAAATGATGTTACCTCGAAGAATGAAGAAAGTTTGTGCAAAAAAGTGATGTACAAAATACTTTGTAACTTTTTTGGACACAATGGTGCTTGAAACTACTTTGGTACGATCGGGGATACATTAGACTACTAACACAATTTAAAAAAACGGTCATTTTTGTTTAAATTAGAAGTTATTAACATTTAATGGACCAAATTTGGGTTTTAGTACTAAAATCATTAAAGTTCCCTTAAAAATCAAAAACGCGCTAGAAAAAATTAATTTTTGGATAAATATGTTCTACATGGTCTGGTGTATCACCACCTCAAAGGTTTGCACCCAGCTACCAAACAACCTGTATATTATTTACCATCAATATACAAATTATTAGAGTTACAATCAGACAAAATGAGTAATAAAAAGTAAAGAGGTGCCAAATTACTACGTCCGTACACTTGCTTCTTGGCGAATTTTCTTATTATAAACCAAAATAACATTTTCTGCTATCCTGGGCGAATCATTAAGCCAGTTTATGTATTCATTAAGATATTTCATTTTAGTAAAATGGCGGGTATCGAAAAATTACATGAATCTATTACACAGAAAATTTCTTTCAAAATGTTCTATCAAAAAGTATGAGGTAATATTAATATTACTGACCTCTTTATTGATGCGATGACATGTGTTGTTGTTAAAGACGAGTGCATAAAAACGGAGTAACCACACTAACATCCAAATAAAAATCACTCGGTTGTCCATATCTTAAAAACAATAAATCGTTTAATTATTAAGTAGCCAGGTGTGATGCTTCACTTGAGTCACTCGTGCGTTCCATTATATGGTTTCGTGTTTTTAATATTCTGTAAAGTAGCCATTACTTGTTGAAATTCACTTTGCAACTAGTAACTAGTTTTGATTTATTACTTACTATATAAGCACAGATATTCCATGAAGAATACGTTTCGTAAATATGTATTCCGCAAACAAGAATTCTTTTGCTTAGCTTATGACATGAATTAGCGCTAATAAATAATAAAAAAATAGAGTATTTACTCTATTTTTTTATTGTTTATTAGCGCTAATTCTAATATCAATATCATAATCGGGACTTTTGGTTAATATATTGTATATGTTTAGAGTCATTAGTTTAGGGCAAATCCTATCAAAATACTAGGATTAGGTAAATTTATGGTTCAGAGTGAAATTATATAGTTTAATATACGTTTTCAGTAAATATACAGGCAATACAAAATAAATAAGTAACTAAAGAAAAATTTATATCTGAACGAACTAAGAATAATGAATAACACTTAAGAAAAATATTTTTTTCAATATTTGAAATTATTTTTTTTTCTTGACTGGCATGATTCTAAATACTAAAGAAAAGTCGAAAGAGTATTTATTGCCTGTAGAGGTCTCTACATTTGTTTCAATAAATGAAAAATTTCTTGGTAACTCGAAACGACTGTCTAGGCTTACTGAGGCTAGGTTGGGTTCTAAGAAGATTATCCTTAAGAACACAGTGGCACAAAATTTCATGTCAATGGACAGTTTGCAAATCTTCATGCTGTAAATTAGGCGTAACAGTAACAGAGTACTGTGATTAAATGTAGGCGAGTGCTCCACGATATCAACTACTTTTTCTTGACTCAAATCGTCGATGACCGGGCTCTTTTTAGTCGGATTGATTATTTAGTATTACAAGTAGTTGTTGGTTTTCTCTGCATCTATTATTGCATTTATTATTCGAAGGAGTTGTCCAGTTATAAAACGTACATAACTTTAAATTCAACTTTAGGCATCTTGATATCTGTAAGTCCACAACAGCACGATTTGCAAAGCATAGTTTTTACTTAGCACAACTACCCGTGCGACACGAGATATTTTCATAACTATATCACTAACAATATCAATACCATTTGGGATCCTAAAAGAAAATAGCCTTTATTTCTCAAAAATGGCAACGCATCTGCAAACCTCCTGCTCTTGTAACTGTTAATGCGTAGCGGTGAACACTTACCAACGGGTAAGACAAATCATTGTTCTATTTTAGAATCGTTAGTCTGAGAAGATTGATTTTGAAATCAAAACTTATTAATGCGAGCAGAAAATTAAGAATATCAGCAAACCATTCTTGTCGCTGGATCGAGATTCCAACTCGCACAATTTTATGTACGACTCACTAATATTTTGTATTCAAAATTTGGAGATAAAGGTCCCTTTTTAATCCTCTCCTTAACGATGTTTAGATTTATATATGCATAGAGTTATATATGACATTTGTCTCCAAATTTTGAATAAGTTTATTAGGATCACATAACAAACTGGGCGGGTGTGTAAATATTACACTAACATCTCAATCGAATAACCTTTTTTTTTATGTTATTGGAAGGCAAACAAGCAGACGGATTCCCTGGTGGTAAGGAATTCACGTTGCCTATAAACACCAAAGATGGTAATGGTGCGTTGCCAACCTGAGGCTGGGTTGGTAAGC